>JAEIGQ010000386.1:0-118750 GCA_018904275.1 Lordiphosa clarofinis | reverse complement strand
TGGATGAAAATAGACGTAATGGATCAGTTTAGACCCGTAATATGCTTTAGATATTCAAATTTTCCACAAATTGGGAAGCTAGGTGCAATGGTTTAGCCTAATGAGGTCGTAGAGTACAATATTTAGTTTTAAAGGAAATCTTTTGTATGGAATCAATTTCTGCTGTTAAATTCGACAACTTTCGACCCAGGTGGATGAAAATAGCCGTAATGGATCAGTTTAGACCCGTAATATGCTTTAGATATTCAAATTTTCCACAAAGTGGAAGCTAGGTGCAATGTGGTTTAGCCTAATGAGGTCGTAGAGTACAATATTTAGTTTTAAATAGTTAATCTTTGTATGGAATCAATTTCTGCTGTTAAATTCACAACTTTCGACCCAGGTGGATGAAAATAGCCGTAATGGATCAGTTTAGACCCGTAATATGCTTTAGATATTCAAATTTTCCACAAAGTGGGAAGCTAGGTGCAATGGTTTAGCTTAATGAGGTCGTAGAGTACAATATTTAGTTTTAAATAGTTAATCTTTGTATGGAATCAATTTCTGCTGTTAAATTCGACAACTTTCGTCCCAGGTGGATGAAAATAGACGTAATGGATCAGTTTAGACCCGTAATATGCTTTAGATATTCAAATTTTCCACAAATTGGGAAGCTAGGTGCAATGGTTTAGCCTAATGAGGTCGTAGAGTACAATATTTAGTTTTAAATAGTTAATCTTTGTATGGAATCAATTTCTGCTGTTAAATTCGACAACTTTCGACCCAGGTGGATGAAAATAGCCGTAATGGATCAGTTTAGACCCGTAATATGCTTTAGATATTCAAATTTTCCACAAATTGGGAAGCTAGGTGCAATGGTTTAGCCTAATGAGGTCGTAGAGTACAATATTTAGTTTTAAATAGTTAATCTTTGTATGGAATCAATTTCTGCTGTTAAATTCGACAACTTTCGACCCAGGTGGATGAAAATAGCCGTAATGGATCAGTTTAGACCCGTAATATGCTTTAGATATTCAAATTTTCCACAAATTGGGAAGCTAGGTGCAATGGTTTAGCCTAATGAGGTCGTAGAGTACAATATTTAGTTTTAAATAGTAAATCTTTGTATGGAATCAATTTCTGCTGTTAAATTCGACAACTTTCGACCCAGGTGGATGAAAATAGCCGTAATGGATCAGTTTAGACCCGTAATATGCTTTAGATATTCAAATTTTCCACAAATTGGGAAGCTAGGTGCAATGGTTTAGCCTAATGAGGTCGTAGAGTACAATATTTAGTTTTAAATAGTAAATCTTTGTATGAAATCAATTCTGCTGTTAAATTCAACAACTTTCGACCCTGGTGGATGAAAATAGCCGTAATGGATCAGTTTAGACCCGTAATATGCTTTAGATATTCAAATTTTCCACAAATTGGGAAGCTAGGTGCAATGGTTTAGCCTAATGAGGTCGTAGAGTACAATATTTAGTTTTAAATATTAAATCTTTGTATGGAATCAATTTCTGCTGTTAACTTCGACAACTTTCGACCCAGGTGGATGAAAATAGCCGTAATGGATCAGTTTAGACCCGTAATATGCTTTAGATATTCAAATTTTCCACAAATTGGGAAGCTAGGTGCAATGGTTTAGCCTAATGAGGTCGTAGAGTAAAATATTTAGTTTTAAATATTTAATCTTTGTATGGAATCAATTTCTGCTGTTAACTTCGACAACTTTCGACCCAGGTGGATGAAAATAGCCGTAATGGATCAGTTCAGACCCGTAATATGCTTTAGATATTCAAATTTTCCACAAATTGGGAAGCTAGGTGCAATGGTTTAGCTTAATGAGGTCGTAGAGTACAATATTTAGTTTTAAATAGTAAATCTTTGTATGGAATCAATTTCTGCTGTTAAATTCGACAACTTTCGACCCAGGTGGATGAAAATAGCCGTAATGGATCAGTTTAGACCCGTAATATGCTTTAGATATTCAAATTTTCCACAAATTGGGAAGCTAGGTGCAATGGTTTAGCCTAATGAGGTCGTAGAGTACAATATTTAGTTTTAAATAGTAAATCTTTGTATGGAATCAATTTCTGCTGTTAACTTCGACAACTTTCGACCCAGGTGGATGAAAATAGCTGTAATGGATCAGTTTAGACCCGTAATATGCTTTAGATATTCAAATTTTCCACAAATTGGGAAGCTAGGTGCAATGGTTTAGCCTAATGAGGTCGTAGAGTACAATATTTAGTTTAAAATGGTAAATCTTTGTATGGAGTCAATCTCTGCTGTTAAATTCGACAACTTTCGACCCAGGTGGATGAAAATAGACATAATGGATCAGTTTAGACCCGTAATATGCTTTAGATATTCAAATTTTCCACAAACTGGGAAGCTAAGTGCAATGGTTTAGCCCAATGAGGTCGTAGAGTACAATATTTAGTTTAAAATGGTAAATCTTTGTATGGAGTCAATCTCTGCTGTTAACTTCGACAACTTTCGACCCAGGTGGATGAAAATAGCCGTAATAGATCAGTTTAGACCCGTAATATGCTTTAGATATTCAAATTTTTCATAAAGTGGGAAGCTAGGTGCAATGGTTTAGCTTAATGAGGTCGTAGAGTACAATATTTAGTTTTAAATAGTTAATCTTTGTATGGA
This sequence comes from Lordiphosa clarofinis, assembly GCA_018904275.1. Classification (NCBI taxonomy): domain Eukaryota; kingdom Metazoa; phylum Arthropoda; class Insecta; order Diptera; family Drosophilidae; genus Lordiphosa; species Lordiphosa clarofinis. The sequence goes on along the minus strand of JAEIGQ010000386.1, from coordinate 116,104 downwards.
ATCAATTTCTGCTGTTAAATTCGACAACTTTCGACCCAGGTGGATGAAAATAGCCGTAATGGATCAGTTTAGACCCGTAATATGCTTTAGATATTCAAATTTTCCACAAAGTGGGAAGCTAGGTGCAATGGTTTAGCTTAATGAGGTCGTAGAGTACAATATTTAGTTTTAAATAGTTAATCTTTGTATGGAATCAATTTCTGCTGTTAAATTCGACAACTTTCGACCCAGGTGGATGAAAATAGCCGTAATAGATCAGTTTAGACCCGTAATATGCTTTAGATATTCAAATTTTCCACAAACTGGGAAGCTAGGTGCAATGGTTTAGCCTAATGAGGTCGTAGAGTACAATATTTAGTTTTAAATAGTAAATCTTTGTATGGAATCAATTTCTGCTGTTAAATTCGACAACTTTCGAAACAGGTGGATGAAAATAGCCGTAATAGATCAGTTTAGACCCGTAATATGCTTTAGATATTCAAATTTTCCACAAATTGGGAAGCTAGGTGCAATGGTTTAGCCTAATGAGGTCGTAGAGTACAATATTTAGTTTTAAATAGTAAATCTTTGTATGGAATCAATTTCTGCTGTTAACTTCGACAACTTTCGACCCAGGTGGATGAAAATAGCCGTAATGGATCAGTTTAGACCCGTAATATGCTTTAGATATTCAAATTTTCCACAAATTGGGAAGCTAGGTGCAATGGTTTAGCCTAATGAGGTCGTAGAGTACAATATTTAGTTTTAAATAGTTAATCTTTGTATGGAATCAATTTCTGCTGTTAAATTCGACAACTTTCGACCCAGGTGGATGAAAATAGCCGTAATAGATCAGTTTAGACCCGTAATATGCTTTAGATATTCAAATTTTCCACAAATTGGGAAGCTAGGTGCAATGGTTTAGCTTAATGAGGTCGTAGAGTACAATATTTAGTTTTAAATAGTAAATCTTTGTATGGAATCAATTTCTGCTGTTAAATTCGACAACTTTCGACCCAGGTGGATGAAAATAGCCGTAATGGATCAGTTTAGACCCGTAATATGCTTTAGATATTCAAATTTTCCACAAATTGGGAAGCTAGGTGCAATGGTTTAGCTTAATGAGGTCGTAGAGTACAATATTTAGTTTTAAATAGTTAATCTTTGTATGGAATCAATTTCTGCTGTTAAATTCGACAACTTTCGACCCAGGTGGATGAAAATAGCCGTAATGGATCAGTTTAGACCCGTAATATGCTTTAGATATTCAAATTTTCCACAAATTGGGAAGCTAGGTGCAATGGTTTAGCCTAATGAGGTCGTAGAGTACAATATTTAGTTTTAAATAGTAAATCTTTGTATGGAATCAATTTCTGCTGTTAAATTCGACAACTTTCGACCCAGGTGGATGAAAATAGCCGTAATAGATCAGTTTAGACCCGTAATATGCTTTAGATATTCAAATTTTCCACAAAGTGGGAAGCTAGGTGCAATGGTTTAGCCTAATGAGGTCGTAGAGTACAATATTTAGTTTTAAATAGTTAATCTTTGTATGGAATCAATTTCTGCTGTTAAATTCGACAACTTTCGACCCAGGTGGATGAAAATAGCCGTAATGGATCAGTTTAGACCCGTAATATGCTTTAGATATTCAAATTTTCCACAAATTGGGAAGCTAGGTGCAATGGTTTAGCTTAATGAGGTCGTAGAGTACAATATTTAGTTTTAAATAGTAAATCTTTGTATGGAATCAATTTCTGCTGTTAAATTCGACAACTTTCGACCCAGGTGGATGAAAATAGCCGTAATGGATCAGTTTAGACCCGTAATATGCTTTAGATATTCAAATTTTCCACAAATTGGGAAGCTAGGTGCAATGGTTTAGCCTAATGAGGTCGTAGAGTACAATATTTAGTTTTAAATAGTAAATCTTTGTATGGAATCAATTTCTGCTGTTAAATTCGACAACTTTCGACCCAGGTGGATGAAAATAGCCGTAATGGATCAGTTTAGACCCGTAATATGCTTTAGATATTCAAATTTTCCACAAATTGGGAAGCTAGGTGCAATGGTTTAGCCTAATGAGGTCGTAGAGTACAATATTTAGTTTTAAATAGTTAATCTTTGTATGGAATCAATTTCTGCTGTTAAATTCGACAACTTTCGACCCAGGTGGATGAAAATAGCCGTAATGGATCAGTTTAGACCCGTAATATGCTTTAGATATTCAAATTTTCCACAAAGTGGGAAGCTAGGTGCAATGGTTTAGCTTAATGAGGTCGTAGAGTACAATATTTAGTTTTAAATAGTTAATCTTTGTATGGAATCAATTTCTGCTGTTAAATTCGACAACTTTCGACCCAGGTGGATGAAAATAGCCGTAATGGATCAGTTTAGACCCGTAATATGCTTTAGATATTCAAATTTTCCACAAATTGGGAAGCTAGGTGCAATGGTTTAGCCTAATGAGGTCGTAGAGTACAATATTTAGTTTTAAATAGTAAATCTTTGTATGGAATCAATTTCTGCTGTTAAATTCGACAACTTTCGACCCAGGTGGATGAAAATAGCCGTAATGGATCAGTTTAGACCCGTAATATGCTTTAGATATTCAAATTTTCCACAAATTGGGAAGCTAGGTGCAATGGTTTAGCCTAATGAGGTCGTAGAGTACAATATTTAGTTTTAAATAGTAAATCTTTGTATGGAATCAATTTCTGCTGTTAACTTCGACAACTTTCGACCCAGGTGGATGAAAATAGCCGTAATGGATCAGTTTAGACCCGTAATATGCTTTAGATATTCAAATTTTCCACAAATTGGGAAGCTAGGTGCAATGGTTTAGCCTAATGAGGTCGTAGAGTACAATATTTAGTTTTAAATAGTAAATCTTTGTATGGAATCAATTTCTGCTGTTAAATTCGACAACTTTCGACCCAGGTGGATGAAAATAGCCGTAATGGATCAGTTTAGACCCGTAATATGCTTTAGATATTCAAATTTTCCACAAATTGGGAAGCTAGGTGCAATGGTTTAGCCTAATGAGGTCGTAGAGTACAATATTTAGTTTTAAATAGTAAATCTTTGTATGGAATCAATTTCTGCTGTTAAATTCGACAACTTTCGACCCAGGTGGATGAAAATAGCCGTAATGGATCAGTTTAGACCCGTAATATGCTTTAGATATTCAAATTTTCCACAAAGTGGGAAGCTAAGTGCAATGGTTTAGCCTAATGAGGTCGTAGAGTACAATATTTAGTTTAAAATGGTAAATCTTTGTATGGAGTCAATTTCTGCTGTTAACTTCGACAACTTTCGACCCAGGTGGATGAAAATAGCCGTAATAGATCAGTTTAGACCCGTAATATGCTTTAGATATTCAAATTTTCCACAAAGTGGGAAGCTAGGTGCAATGGTTTAGCTTAATGAGGTCGTAGAGTACAATATTTAGTTTTAAATAGTTAATCTTTGTATGGAATCAATTTCTGCTGTTAAATTCGACAACTTTCGACCCAGGTGGATGAAAATAGCCGTAATGGATCAGTTTAGACCCGTAATATGCTTTAGATATTCAAATTTTCCACAAAGTGGGAAGCTAGGTGCAATGGTTTAGCTTAATGAGGTCGTAGAGTACAATATTTAGTTTTAAATAGTTAATCTTTGTATGGAATCAATTTCTGCTGTTAAATTCGACAACTTTCGACCCAGGTGGATGAAAATAGCCGTAATGGATCAGTTTAGACCCGTAATATGCTTTAGATATTCAAATTTTCCACAAACTGGGAAGCTAGGTGCAATGGTTTAGCCTAATGAGGTCGTAGAGTACAATATTTAGTTTTAAATAGTAAATCTTTGTATGGAATCAATTTCTGCTGTTAAATTCGACAACTTTCGACCCAGGTGGATGAAAATAGCCGTAATGGATCAGTTTAGACCCGTAATATGCTTTAGATATTCAAATTTTCCACAAATTGGGAAGCTAGGTGCAATGGTTTAGCCTAATGAGGTCGTAGAGTACAATATTTAGTTTTAAATAGTAAATCTTTGTATGGAATCAATTTCTGCTGTTAACTTCGACAACTTTCGACCCAGGTGGATGAAAATAGCCGTAATGGATCAGTTTAGACCCGTAATATGCTTTAGATATTCAAATTTTCCACAAATTGGGAAGCTAGGTGCAATGGTTTAGCTTAATGAGGTCGTAGAGTACAATATTTAGTTTTAAATAGTTAATCTTTGTATGGAATCAATTTCTGCTGTTAAATTCGACAACTTTCGACCCAGGTGGATGAAAATAGCCGTAATAGATCAGTTTAGACCCGTAATATGCTTTAGATATTCAACTTTTCCACAAATTGGGAAGCTAGGTGCAATGGTTTAGCTTAATGAGGTCGTAGAGTACAATATTTAGTTTTAAATAGTAAATCTTTGTATGGAATCAATTTCTGCTGTTAACTTCGACAACTTTCGACCCAGGTGGATGAAAATAGCCGTAATGGATCAGTTTAGACCCGTAATATGCTTTAGATATTCAACTTTTCCACAAATTGGGAAGCTAGGTGCAATGGTTTAGCTTAATGAGGTCGTAGAGTACAATATTTAGTTTTAAATAGTAAATCTTTGTATGGAATCAATTTCTGCTGTTAAATTCGACAACTTTCGACCCAGGTGGATGAAAATAGCCGTAATGGATCAGTTTAGACCCGTAATATGCTTTAGATATTCAAATTTTCCACAAATTGGGAAGCTAGGTGCAATGGTTTAGCCTAATATTTAGTTTTAAATAGTTAATCTTTGTATGGAATCAATTTCTGCTGTTAAATTCGACAACTTTCGACCCAGGTGGATGAAAATAGCCGTAATAGATCAGTTTAGACCCGTAATATGCTTTAGATATTCAAATTTTCCACAAAGTGGGAAGCTAGGTGCAATGGTTTAGCTTAATGAGGTCGTAGAGTACAATATTTAGTTTTAAATAGTTAATCTTTGTATGGAATCAATTTCTGCTGTTAAATTCGACAACTTTCGACCCAGGTGGATGAAAATAGACGTAATGGATCAGTTTAGACCCGTAATATGCTTTAGATATTCAAATTTTTCACAAAGTGGGAAGCTAGGTGCAATGGTTTAGCTTAATGAGGTCGTAGAGTACAATATTTAGTTTTAAATAGTTAATCTTTGTATGGAATCAATTTCTGCTGTTAAATTCGACAACTTTCGACCCAGGTGGATGAAAATAGCCGTAATGGATCAGTTTAGACCCGTAATATGCTTTAGATATTCAAATTTTCCATAAATTGGGAAGCTAGGTGCAATGGTTTAGCCCAATGAGGTCGTAGAGTACAATATTTAGTTTAAAATTGTAAATCTTTGTATGGAGTCAATCTCTGCTGTTAACTTCGACAACTTTCGACCCAGGTGGATGAAAATAGCCGTAATTGATCAGTTTAGACCCGTAATATGCTTTAGATATTCAAATTTTTCACAAAGTGGGAAGCTAGGTGCAATGGTTTAGCTTAATGAGGTCGTAGAGTACAATATTTAGTTTTAAATAGTTAATCTTTGTATGGAATCAATTTCTGCTGTTAAATTCGACAACTTTCGACCCAGGTGGATGAAAATAGCCGTAATGGATCAGTTTAGACCCGTAATATGCTTTAGATATTCAAATTTTCCACAAATTGGGAAGCTAGGTGCAATGGTTTAGCCTAATGAGGTCGTAGAGTACAATATTTAGTTTTAAATAGTAAATCTTTGTATGGAATCAATTTCTGCTGTTAACTTCGACAACTTTCGACCCAGGTGGATGAAACTAGCCGTAATGGATCAGTTTAGACCCGTAATATGCTTTAGATATTCAAATTTTCCACAAAGTGGGAAGCTAGGTGCCATGGTTTAGCTTAATGAGGTCGTAGGGTACAATATTTAGTTTTAAATAGTTAATCTTTGTATGGAATCAATTTCTGCTGTTAAATTCGACAACTTTCGACCCAGGTGGATGAAAATAGACGTAATGGATCAGTTTAGACCCGTAATATGCTTTAGATATTCAAATTTTCCACAAACTGGGAAGCTAGGTGCAATGGTTTAGCCTAATGGTCAAAGCTAGGGGTCGTAGAGTACAATATTTAGTTTTAAATAGTAAATCTTTGTATGGAATCAATTTCTGCTGTTAAATTCGACAACTTTCGACCCAGGTGGATGAAAATAGACGTAATGGATCAGTTTAGACCCGTAATATGCTTTAGATATTCAAATTTTCCACAAACTGGGAAGCTAGGTGCAATGGTTTAGCCTAATGGTCAAAGCTAGGGTCGTTGAGTACAATATTTAGTTTTAAATAGTAAATCTTTGTATGGATTCAATTTCTGCTGTTAAATTCGACAACTTTCGACCCAGGTGGATGAAAATAGACGTAATGGATCAGTTTAGACCCGTAATATGCTTTAGATATTCAAATTTTCCACAAACTGGGAAGCTAGGTGCAATGGTTTAGCCTAATGAGGTCGTAGAGTACAATATTTAGTTTTAAATAGTAAATCTTTGTATGGAATCAATTTCTGCTGTTAAATTCGACAACTTTCGAAACAGGTGGATGAAAATAGCCGTAATGGATCAGTTTAGACCCGTAATATGCTTTAGATATTCAAATTTTCCACAAATTGGGAAGCTAGGTGCAATGGTTTAGCCTAATGAGGTCGTAGAGTACAATATTTAGTTTTAAATAGTAAATCTTTGTATGGAATCAATTTCTGCTGTTAACTTCGACAACTTTCGACCCAGGTGGATGAAAATAGCCGTAATGGATCAGTTTAGACCCGTAATATGCTTTAGATATTCAAATTTTCCACAAATTGGGAAGCTAGGTGCAATGGTTTAGCTTAATGAGGTCGTAGAGTACAATATTTAGTTTTAAATAGTAAATCTTTGTATGGAATCAATTTCTGCTGTTAAATTCGACAACTTTCGACCCAGGTGGATGAAAATAGCCGTAATAGATCAGTTTAGACCCGTAATATGCTTTAGATATCTATTCAATATGTTTAAAGTCCCTATACCAAACGGTTGTGTCGCTTTGAATAGGGTTAAATTTGTAAGTTATGAAGATTAAGTCGTGCTTGGAGAAAGCTGGTACTGCGACCTGGTCATACAATAAGATTTTGTCCGTATCACTAACAAAAAAACGTCAAGTAAGGTATTAGTCAAGCCAGAGGAAATGCGTGGGAGTAGTTGAGTTGACAATATTTAATCCTAGAGATGCCATTTCTAAGGATAAATGTCGCTCTAATAAAATATTGCTATTGAGATCGCCTGTTATCACTATGTCGGTAAAACTTAAAGATAGTGAAGAAATTATGTCGATTACATCCGAGTAGTCAATGGTACGGTGCGGCCGATAGAGGCAGCCAATAAGTAAACTTATTGCACTTCCCCTACCTGCAACTTGCAGAAACAAGTATTCTATTGCACTTCCCGAGCCTGTTTGCATATGACTTTGGCTTTGAGTTTCCTATTAATAAACATTGCAACACCTCCCGCATGGCTTTCTCTGTCAGATCGGTACAAATCAAATCCGTCACATTGAACTAAGACATCACTTAATTGGGGAACGAACCACGTTTCAGACACACAAATTACATCTACATTTGACTTCACAAACATATATCTAAACTCTTCGATTTTTCCAGCAAGACTTTGAGCATTTATGTGACAAATGTTTAGTCCAGTTTTTTGTTTAGCAAGAATCCTAATCATTGTACCACTGTTCGCTGTGGACCTATTTATATTAGCTTATGCTTTAGATATTCAAATTTTCCACAAATTGGGAAGCTAGGTGCAATGGTTTAGCCTAATGAGGTCGTAGAGTACAATATTTAGTTTTAAATAGTTAATCTTTGTATGGAATCAATTTCTGCTGTTAAATTCGACAACTTTCGACCCAGGTGGATGAAAATAGCCGTAATAGATCAGTTTAGACCCGTAATATGCTTTAGATATTCAAATTTTCCACAAATTGGGAAGCTAGGTGCAATGGTTTAGCCTAATGAGGTCGTAGAGAACAATATTTAGTTTTAAATAGTAAATCTTTGTATGGAATCAATTTCTGCTGTTAAATTCGACAACTTTCGACCCAGGTGGATGAAAATAGCCGTAATGGATCAGTTTAGACCCGTAATATGCTTTAGATATTCAAATTTTCCACAAATTGGGAAGCTAGGTGCAATGGTTTAGCCTAATGAGGTCGTAGAGTACAATATTTAGTTTTAAATAGTTAATCTTTGTATGGAATCAATTTCTGCTGATAAATTCGACAACTTTCGACCCAGGTGGATGAAAATAGACGTAATGGATCAGTTTAGACCCGTAATATGCTTAAGATATTCAAATTTTCCACAAAGTGGGAAGCTAGGTGCAATGGTTTAGCTTAATGAGGTCGTAGAGTACAATATTTAGTTTTAAATAGTAAATCTTTGTATGGAATCAATTTCTGCTGTTAAATTCGACAACTTTCGACCCAGGTGGATGAAAATAGCCGTAATGGATCAGTTTAGACCCGTAATATGCTTTAGATATTCAAATTTTCCACAAATTGGGAAGCTAGGTGCAATGGTTTAGCCTAATGAGGTCGTAGAGTACAATATTTAGTTTTAAATAGTAAATCTTTGTATGGAATCAATTCTGCTGTTAAATTCAACAACTTTCGACCCTGGTGGATGAAAATAGCCGTAATGGATCAGTTTAGACCCGTAATATGCTTTAGATATTCAAATTTTCAAATTTTATTGTCGTAGAGTACAATATTTAGTTTTAAATAGTTAATCTTTGTACGGAATCAATTTCTGCTGTTAAATTCGACAACTTTCGACCCAGGTGGATGAAAATAGACGTAATGGATCAGTTTAGACCCGTAATATGCTTTAGATATTCAAATTTTTCACAAAGTGGGAAGCTAGGTGCAATGGTTTAGCTTAATGAGGTCGTAGAGTACAATATTTAGTTTTAAATAGTTAATCTTTGTATGGAATCAATTTCTGCTGTTAAATTCGACAACTTTCGACCCAGGTGGATGAAAATAGCCGTAATGGATCAGTTTAGACCCGTAATATGCTTTAGATATTCAAATTTTCCATAAATTGGGAAGCTAGGTGCAATGGTTTAGCCTAATGAGGTCGTAGAGTACAGTATTTAGTTTAAAATTGTAAATCTTTGTATGGAGTCAATTTCTGCTGTTAACTTCGACAACTTTCGACCCAGGTGGATGAAAATAGCCGTAATAGATCAGTTTAGACCCGTAATATGCTTTAGATATTCAATTTTTCCACAAAGTGGGAAGCTAGGTGCAATGGTTTAGCCTAATGAGGTCGTAGAGTACAATATTTAGTTTTAAATAGTTAATCTTTGTATGGAATCAATTTCTGCTGTTAAATTCGACAACTTTCGACCCAGGTGGATGAAAATAGCCGTAATGGATCAGTTTAGACCCGTAATATGCTTTAGATATTCAAATTTTCCACAAATTGGGAAGCTAGGTGCAATGGTTTAGCCTAATGAGGTCGTAGAGTACAATATTTAGTTTTAAATAGTTAATCTTTGTATGGAATCAATTTCTGCTGTTAAATTCGACAACTAGCCGTAATGGATCAGTTTAGACCCGTAATATGCTTTAGATATTCAAATTTTCCATAAATTGGGAAGCTAGGTGCAATGGTTTAGCCTAATGAGGTCGTAGAGTACAATATTTAGTTTTAAATAGTTAATCTTTGTATGGAATCAATTTCTGCTGTTAAATTCGACAACTTTCGACCCAGGTGGATGAAAATAGCCGTAATAGATCAGTTTAGACCCGTAATATGCTTTAGATATTCAAATTTTCCACAAAGTGGGAAGCTAGGTGCAATGGTTTAGCTTAATGAGGTCGTAGGGTACAATATTTAGTTTTAAATAGTTAATCTTTGTATGGAATCAATTTCTGCTGTTAAATTCGACAACTTTCGACCCAGGTGGATGAAAATAGACGTAATGGATCAGTTTAGACCCGTAATATGCTTTAGATATTCAAATTTTCCACAAACTGGGAAGCTAGGTGCAATGGTTTAGCCTAATGGTCAAAGCTAGGGGTCGTAGAGTACAATATTTAGTTTTAAATAGTAAATCTTTGTATGGAATCAATTTCTGCTGTTAAATTCGACAACTTTCGAAACAGGTGGATGAAAATAGCCGTAATGGATCAGTTTAGACCCGTAATATGCTTTAGATATTCAAATTTTCCACAAATTGGGAAGCTAGGTGCAATGGTTTAGCCTAATGAGGTCGTAGAGTACAATATTTAGTTTTAAATAGTAAATCTTTGTATGGAATCAATTTCTGCTGTTAATTTCGACAACTTTCGACCCAGGTGGATGAAAATAGCCGTAATGGATCAGTTTAGACCCGTAATATGCTTTAGATATTCAAATTTTCCACAAAGTGGGAAGCTAGGTGCAATGGTTTAGCCTAATGAGGTCGTAGAGTACAATATTTAGTTTTAAATAGTAAATCTTTGTATGGAATCAATTTCTGCTGTTAAATTCGACAACTTTCGACCCAGGTGGATGAAAATAGCCGTAATAGATAAGTTTAGACCCGTAATATGCTTTAGATATTCAAATTTTCCACAAAGTGGGAAGCTAGGAGCAATGGTTTAGCTTAATGAGGTCGTAGAGTACAATATTTAGTTTTAAATAGTTAATCTTTGTATGGAATCAATTTCTGCTGTTAAATTCGACAACTTTCGTCCCAGGTGGATGAAAATAGACGTAATGGATCAGTTTAGACCCGTAATATGCTTTAGATATTCAAATTTTCCACAAATTGGGAAGCTAGGTGCAATGGTTTAGCTTAATGAGGTCGTAGAGTACAATATTTAGTTTTAAATAGTTAATCTTTGTATGGAATCAATTTCTGCTGTTAAATTCGACAACTTTCGACCCAGGTGGATGAAAATAGCCGTAATAGATCAGTTTAGACCCGTAATATGCTTTAGATATTCAAATTTTCCATAAATTGGGAAGCTAGGTGCAATGGTTTAGCCCAATGAGGTCGTAGAGTACAATATTTAGTTTAAAATGGTAAATCTTTGTATGGAGTCAATCTCTGCTGTTAACTTCGACAACTTTCGACCCTGGTGGATGAAAATAGCCGTAATGGATCAGTTTAAGCCCGTAATATGCTTTAGATATTCAAATTTTCCACAAATTGGGAAGCTAGGTGCAATGGTTTAGCCTAATGAGGTCGTAGAGTACAATATTTAGTTTTAAATAGTTAATCTTTGTATGGAATCAATTTCTGCTGTTAAATTCGACAACTTTCGACCCAGGTGGATGAAAATAGACGTAATGGATCAGTTTAGACCCGTAATATGCTTTAGATATTCAAATTTTCCACAAATTGGGAAGCTAGGTGCAATGGTTTAGCTTAATGAGGTCGTAGAGTACAATATTTAGTTTTAAATAGTAAATCTTTGTATGGAATCAATTTCTGCTGTTAAATTCGACAACTTTCGACCCAGGTGGATGAAAATAGCCGTAATGGATCAGTTTAGACCCGTAATATGCTTTAGATATTCAAATTTTCCACAAATTGGGAAGCTAGGTGCAATGGTTTAGCCTAATGAGGTCGTAGAGTACAATATTTAGTTTTAAATAGTAAATCTTTGTATGGAATCAATTTCTGCTGTTAACTTCGACAACTTTCGACCCAGGTGGATGAAAATAACCGTAATGGATCAGTTTAGACCCGTAATATGCTTTAGATATTCAAATTTTCCACAAAGTGGGAAGCTAGGTGCAATGGTTTAGCTTTATGAGGTCGTAGAGTACAATATTTAGTTTTAAATAGTTAATCTTTGTATGGAATCAATTTCTGCTGTTAAATTCGACAACTTTCGACCCAGGTGGATGAAAATAGCCGTAATGGATCAGTTTAGACCCGTAATATGCTTTAGATATTCAAATTTTCCACAAATTGGGAAGCTAGGTGCAATGGTTTAGCCTAATGAGGTCGTAGAGTACAATATTTAGTTTTAAATAGTAAATCTTTGTATGGAATCAATTTCTGCTGTTAAATTCGACAACTTTCGACCCAGGTGGATGAAAATAGCCGTAATGGATCAGTTTAGACCCGTAATATGCTTTAGATATTCAAATTTTCCACAAAGTGGGAAGCTAGGTGCAATGGTTTAGCTTAATGAGGTCGTAGAGTACAATATTTAGTTTTAAATAGTTAATCTTTGTATGGAATCAATTTCTGCTGTTAAATTCGACAACTTTCGACCTAGGTGGATGAAAATAGCCGTAATGGATCAGTTTAAGCCCGTAATATGCTTTAGATATTCAAATTTTCCACAAATTGGGAAGCTAGGTGCAATGGTTTAGCCTAATGAGGTCGTAGAGTACAATATTTAGTTTTAAATAGTTAATCTTTGTATGGAATCAATTTCTGCTGTTAAATTCGACAACTTTCGACCCAGGTGGATGAAAATAGCCGTAATGGATCAGTTTAGACCCGTAATATGCTTTAGATATTCAACTTTTCCACAAAGTGGGAAGCTAGGTGCAATGGTTTAGCTTAATGAGGTCGTAGAGTACAATATTTAGTTTTAAATAGTAAATCTTTGTATGGAATCAATTTCTGCTGTTAAATTCGACAACTTTCGACCCAGGTGGATGAAAATAGCCGTAATGGATCAGTTTAAGACCCGTAATATGCTTTAGATATTCAAATTTTCCACAAATTGGGAAGCTAGGTGCAATGGTTTAGCCTAATGAGGTCGTAGAGTACAATATTTAGTTTTAAATAGTAAATCTTTGTATGGAATCAATTTCTGCTGTTAACTTCGACAACTTTCGACCCAGGTGGATGAAAATAGCCGTAATGGATCAGTTTAGACCCGTAATATGCTTTAGATATTCAAATTTTCCACAAATTGGGAAGCTAGGTGCAATGGTTTAGCTTAATGAGGTCGTAGAGTACAATATTTAGTTTTAAATAGTAAATCTTTGTATGGAATCAATTTCTGCTGTTAACTTCGACAACTTTCGACCCAGGTGGATGAAAATAGCCGTAATGGATCAGTTTAGACCCGTAATATGCTTTAGATATTCAAATTTTCCACAAATTGGGAAGCTAGGTGCAATGGTTTAGCCTTAATGAGGTCGTAGAGTACAATATTTAGTTTTAAATAGTTAATCTTTGTATGGAATCAATTTCTGCTGTTAAATTCGACAACTTTCGACCCAGGTGGATGAAAATAGCCGTAATGGATCAGTTTAGACCCGTAATATGCTTTAGATATTCAAATTTTCCACAAAGTGGGAAGCTAGGTGCAATGGTTTAGCTTAATGAGGTCGTAAAGTACAATATTTAGTTTTAAATAGTTAATCTTTGTATGGAATCAATTTCTGCTGTTAAATTCGACAACTTTCGACCCAGGTGGATGAAAATAGCCGTAATGGATCAGTTTAGACCCGTAATATGCTTTAGATATTCAAATTTTCCACAAAGTGGGAAGCTAGGTGCAATGGTTTAGCTTAATGAGGTCGTAGAGTACAATATTTAGTTTTAAATAGTAAATCTTTGTATGGAATCAATTTCTGCTGTTAACTTCGACAACTTTCGACCCAGGTGGATGAAAATAGCCGTAATGGATCAGTTTAGACCCGTAATATGCTTTAGATATTCAAATTTTCCACAAATTGGGAAGCTAGGTGCAATGGTTTAGCCTAATGAGTCGTAGAGTACAATATTTAGTTTTAATTAGTTAATCTTTGTATGGAATCAATTTCTGCTGTTAACTTCGACAACTTTCGACCCAGGTGGATGAAAATAGCCGTAATGGATCAGTTTAGACCCGTAATATGCTATAGATATTCAAATTTTCCACAAATTGGGAAGCTAGGTGCAATGGTTTAGCCTAATGAGTCGTAGAGTACAATATTTAGTTTTAATTAGTTAATCTTTGTATGGAATCAATTTCTGCTGTTAACTTCGACAACTTTCGACCCAGGTGGATGAAAATAGCCGTAATGGATCAGTTTAGACCCGTAATATGCTATAGATATTCAAATTTTCCACAAATTGGGAAGCTAGGTGCAATGGTTTAGCCTAATGATGTCGTAGAGTACAATATTTAGTTTTAAATAGTAAATCTTTGTATGGAATCAATTTCTGCTGTTAACTTCGACAACTTTCGACCCAGGTGGATGAAAATAGCCGTAATGGATCAGTTTAGACCCGTAATATGCTTTAATTATTCAAATTTTCCACAAATTAGGAAGCTAGGTGCAATGGTTTAGCCTAATGAGGTCGTAGAGTACAATATTTAGTTTTAAATAGTAAATCTTTGTATGGAATCAATTTCTGCTTTTAACTTCGACAACTTTCGACCCAGGTGGATGAAAATAGCCGTAATGGATCAGTTTAGACCCGTAATATGCTTTAGATATTCAAATTTTCCACAAATTGGGAAGCTAGGTGCAATGGTTTAGCTTAATGAGGTTGTAGATTACAATATTTAGTTTTAAAGAGTTAATCTTTGTATGGAATCAATTTCTGCTGTTAAATTCGACAACTTTCGACCCGTAATATGCTTTAGATATTCAAATTTTCCACAAATTGGGAAACTAGGTGCAATGGTTTAGCTTAATGAGGTCGTAGAGTACAATATTTAGTTTTAAATAGTAAATCTTTGTATGGAATCAATTTCTGCTGTTAAATTCGACAACTTTCGACCCAGGTGGATGAAAATAGCCGTAATGGATCAGTTTAGACCCGTAATATGCTTTAATTATTCAAATTTTCCACAAATTGGGAAGCTAGGTGCAATGGTTTAGCCTAATGAGGTCGTAGAGTACAATATTTAGTTTTAAATAGTAAATCTTTGTATGGAATCAATTTCCGCTGTTAACTTCGACAACTTTCGACCCAGGTGGATGAAAATAGCCGTAATGGATCAGTTTAGACCCGTAATATGCTTTAGATATTCAAATTTTCCACAAATTGGGAAGCTAGGTGCAATGGTTTAGCCTAATGAGGTCGTAGAGTACAATATTTAGTTTTAAATAGTAAATCTTTGTATGGAATCAATTTCTGCTGTTAACTTCGACAACTTTCGACCCAGGTGGATGAAAATAGCCGTAATGGATCAGTTTAGACCCGTAATATGCTTTAGATATTCAAATTTTCCACAAATTGGGAAGCTAGGTGCAATGGTTTAGCCTAATGAGGTCGTAGAGTACAATATTTAGTTTTAAATAGTAAATCTTTGTATGGAATCAATTTCTGCTGTTAACTTCGACAACTTTCGACCCAGGTGGATGAAAATAGCCGTAATGGATCAGTTTAGACCCGTAATATGCTTTAGATATTCAAATTTTCCACAAATTGGGAAGCTAGGTGCAATGGTTTAGCTTAATGAGGTCGTAGATTACAATATTTAGTTTTAAATAGTTAATCTTTGTATGGAATCAATTTCTGCTGTTAAATTCGACAACTTTCGACCCAGGTGGATGAAAATAGCCGTAATAGATCAGTTTAGACCCGTAATATGCTTTAGATATTCAAATTTTCCACAAATTGGGAAACTAGGTGCAATGGTTTAGCTTAATGAGGTCGTAGAGTACAATATTTAGTTTTAAATAGTAAATCTTTGTATGGAATCAATTTCTGCTGTTAAATTCGACAACTTTCGACCCAGGTGGATGAAAATAGCCGTAATGGATCAGTTTAGACCCGTAATATGCTTTAGATATTCAAATTTTCCACAAATTGGGAAGCTAGGTGCAATGGTTTAGCTTAATGAGGTCGTAGAGTACAATATTTAGTTTTAAATAGTAAATCTTTGTATGGAATCAATTTCTGCTGTTAAATTCGACAACTTTCGACCCAGGTGGATGAAAATAGCCGTAATGGATCAGTTTAGACCCGTAATATGCTTTAGATATTCAAATTTTCCACAAATTGGGAAGCTAGGTGCAATGGTTTAGCTTAATGAGGTCGTAGAGTACAATATTTAGTTTTAAATAGTAAATCTTTGTATGGAATCAATTTCTGCTGTTAAATTCGACAACTTTCGACCCAGGTGGATGAAAATAGCCGTAATAGATCAGTTTAGACCCGTAATATGCTTTAGATATTCAAATTTTCCACAAAATTGGGAAGCTAGGTGCAATGGTTTAGCCTAATGAGGTCGTAGAGTACAATATTTAGTTTTAAATAGTAAATCTTTGTATGGAATCAATTTCTGCTGTTAACTTCGACAACTTTCGACCCAGGTGGATGAAAATAGCCGTAATGGATCAGTTTAGACCCGTAATATGCTTTAGATATTCAAATTTTCCACAAATTGGGAAGCTAGGTGCAATGGTTTAGCCTAATGAGGTCGTAGAGTACAATATTTAGTTTTAAATAGTAAATCTTTGTATGGAATCAATTTCTGCTGTTAACTTCGACAACTTTCGACCCAGGTGGATGAAAATAGCCGTAATGGATCAGTTTAGACCCGTAATATGCTTTAGATATTCAAATTTTCCACAAAGTGGGAAGCTAGGTGCAATGGTTTAGCTTAATGAGGTCGTAGAGTACAATATTTAGTTTTAAATAGTTAATCTTTGTATGGAATCAATTTCTGCTGTTAAATTCGACAACTTTCGACCCAGGTGGATGAAAATAGACGTAATGGATCAGTTTAGACCCGTAATATGCTTAAGATATTCAAATTTTCCACAAATTGGGAAGCTAGGTGCAATGGTTTAGCCTAATGAGGTCGTAGAGTAAAATATTTAGTTTTAAATATTTAATCTTTGTATGGAATCAATTTCTGCTGTTAAATTCGACAACTTTCGACCCAGGTGGATGAAAATAGCCGTAATAGATCAGTTTAGACCCGTAATATGCTTTAGATATTCAAATTTTCCACAAAGTGGGAAGCTAGGTGCAATGGTTTAGCTTAATGAGGTCGTAGAGTACAATATTTAGTTTTAAATAGTTAATCTTTGTATGGAATCAATTTCTGCTGTTAAATTCGACAACTTTCGACCCAGGTGGATGAAAATAGCCGTAATGGATCAGTTTAGACCCGTAATATGCTTTAGATATTCAAATTTTCCACAAATTGGGATGCTAGGTGCAATGGTTTATCCTAATGAGGTCGTAGAGTACAATATTTAGTTTTAAATAGTAAATCTTTGTATGGAATCAATTTCTGCTGTTAAATTCAACAACTTTCAACCCAGGTGGATGAAAATAGCCGTAATGGATCAGTTTAGACCCGTAATATGCTTTAGATATTCAAATTTTCCACAAATTGGGAAGCTAGGTGCAATGGTTTAGCCTAATGAGGTCGTAGAGTACAATATTTAGTTTTAAATAGTAAATCTTTGTATGGAATCAATTTCTGCTGTTAACTTCGACAACTTTCGACCCAGGTGGATGAAAATAGCCGTAATGGATCAGTTTAGACCCGTAATATGCTTTAGATATTCAAATTTTCCACAAATTGGGAAGCTAGGTGCAATGGTTTAGCATAATGAGGTCGAAGAGTACAATATTTAGTTTTAAATAGTAAATCTTTGTATGGAATCAATTTCTGCTGTTAACTTCGACAACTTTCGACCCAGGTGGATGAAAATAGCCGTAATGGATCAGTTTAGACCCGTAATATGCTTTAGATATTCAAATTTTCCACAAATTGGGAAGCTAGGTGCAATGGTTTAGCCTAATGAGGTCGTAGAGTACAATATTTAGTTTTAAATAGTAAATCTTTGTATGGAATCAATTTCTGCTGTTAACTTCGACAACTTTCGACCCAGGTGGATGAAAATAGCCGTATTGGATCAGTTTAGACCCGTAATATGCTTTAGATATTCAAATTTTCCACAAAGTGGGAAGCTAGGTGCAATGGTTTAGCTTAATGAGGTCATAGAGTACAATATTTAGTTTTAAATAGTTAATCTTTGTATGGAATCAATTTCTGCTGTTAAATTCGACAACTTTCGACCCAGGTGGATGAAAATAGACGTAATGGATCAGTTTAGACCCGTAATATGCTTTAGATATTCAAATTTTCCACAAATTGGGAAGCTAGGTGCAATGGTTTAGCCTAATGAGGTCGTAGAGTACAATATTTAGTTTTAAATAGTAAATCTTTGTATGGAATCAATTTCTGCTGTTAAATTCGACAACTTTCGACCCAGGTGGATGAAAATAGCCGTAACAGATCAGTTTAGACCCGTAATATGCTTTAGATATTCAAATTTTCCACAAAGTGGGAAGCTAGGTGCAATGGTTTAGCTTAATGAGGTCGTAGAGTACAATATTTAGTTTTAAATAGTTAATCTTTGTATGGAATCAATTTCTGCTGTTAAATTCGACAACTTTCGACCCAGGTGGATGAAAATAGCCGTAATAGATCAGTTTAGACCCGTAATATGCTTTAGATATTCAAATTTTCCACAAAGTGGGAAGCTAGGTGCAATGGTTTTGCTTAATGAGGTCGTAGAGTACAATATTTAGTTTTAAATAGTTAATCTTTGTATGGAATCAATTTCTGCTGTTAAATTCGACAACTTTCGACCCAGGTGGATGAAAATAGCCGTAATAGATCAGTTTAGACCCGTAATATGCTTTAGATATTCAAATTTTCCATAAATTGGGGAGCTAGGTGCAATGGTTTAGCCCAATGAGGTCGTAGAGTACAATATTTAGTTTAAAATGGTAAATCTTTGTATGGAGTCAATCTCTGCTGTTAACTTCGACAACTTTCGACCCAGGTGGATGAAAATAGCCGTAATAGATCAGTTTAGACCCGTAATATGCTTTAGATATTCAAATTTTCCACAAAGTGGGAAGCTAGGTGCAATGGTTTAGCTTAATGAGGTCGTAGAGTACAATATTTAGTTTTTAATAGTTAATCTTTGTATGAAATCAATTTCTGCTGTTAAATTCGACAACTTTCGACCCAGGTGGATGAAAATAGTCGTAATGGATCAGTTTAGACCCGTAATATGCTTTAGATATTCAAATTTTCCACAAATTGGGAAGCTAGGTGCAATGGTTTAGCCTAATGAGGTCGTAGAGAACAATATTTAGTTTTAAATAGTAAATCTTTGTATGGAATCAATTTCTGCTGTTAACTTCGACAACTTTCGACCCAGGTGGATGAAAATAGCCGTAATGGATCAGTTTAGACCCGTAATATGCTTTAGATATTCAAATTTTCCACAAATTGGGAAGCTAGGTGCAATGGCTTAGCCTAATGAGGTCGTAGAGTACAATATTTAGTTTTAAATAGTTAATCTTTGTATGGAATCAATTTCTGCTGTTAACTTCGACAACTTTCGACCCAGGTGGATGAAAATAGCCGTAATGGATCAGTTTAGACCCGTAATATGCTTTAGATATTCAAATTTTCCACAAAGTGGGAAGCTAGGTGCAATGGTTTAGCCTAATGAGGTCGTAGAGTACAATATTTAGTTTTAAATAGTAAATCTTTGTATGGAATCAATTTCTGCTGTTAAATTCGACAACTTTCGACCCAGGTGGATGAAAATAGCCGTAATAGATCAGTTTAGACCCGTAATATGCTTTAGATATTCAAATTTTCCACAAAGTGGGAAGCTAGGTGCAATGGTTTAGCTTAATGAGGTCGTAGAGTACAATATTTAGTTTTAAATAGTAAATCTTTGTATGGAATCAATTTCTGCTGTTAAATTCGACAACTTTCGACCCAGGTGGATGAAAATAGCCGTAATAGATCAGTTTAGACCCGTAATATGCTCTAGATATTCAAATTTTCCACAAATTGGGAAGCTAGGTGCAATGGTTTAGCCTAATGAGGTCGTAGAGTACAATATTTAGTTTTAAATAGTAAATCTTTATATGGAATCAATTTCTGCTGTTAACTTCGACAACTTTCGACCCAGGTGGATGAAAATAGCCGTAATGGATAAGTTTAGACCCGTAATATGCTTTAGATATTCAAATTTTCCACAAATTGGGAAGCTAGGTGCAATGGTTTAGCCTAATGAGGTCGTAG
The DNA here is from genome assembly GCA_018904275.1 of Lordiphosa clarofinis. Lineage (NCBI taxonomy): Eukaryota > Metazoa > Arthropoda > Insecta > Diptera > Drosophilidae > Lordiphosa > Lordiphosa clarofinis. The sequence goes on along the minus strand of JAEIGQ010000386.1, from coordinate 96,054 downwards.
AGTACAATATTTAGTTTTAAATAGTAAATCTTTGTATGGAATCAATTTCTGCTGTTAACTTCGACAACTTTCGACCCAGGTGGATGAAAATAGCCGTAATGGATCAGTTTAGACCCGTAATATGCTTTAGATATTCAAATTTTCCACAAATTGGGATGCTAGGTGCAATGGTTTAGCCTAATGAGGTCGTAGAGTACAATATTTAGTTTTAAATAGTAAATCTTTGTATGGAATCAATTTCTGCTGTTAAATTCGACAACTTTCGACCCAGGTGGATGAAAATAGCCGTAATGGATAAGTTTAGACCCGTAATATGCTTTAGATATTCAAATTTTCCACAAAGTGGGAAGCTAGGTGCAATGGTTTAGCTTAATGAGGTCGTAGAGTACAATATTTAGTTTTAAATAGTTAATCTTTGTATGGAATCAATTTCTGCTGTTAAATTCGACAACTTTCGACCCAGGTGGATGAAAATAGCCGTAATGGATCAGTTTAAACCCGTAATATGCTTTAGATATTCAAATTTTCCACAAATTGGGATGCTAGGTGCAATGGTTTAGCCTAATGAGGTCGAAGAGTACAATATTTAGTTTTAAATAGTAAATCTTTGTATGGAATCAATTTCTGCTGTTAACTTCGACAACTTTCGACCCAGGTGGATGAAAATAGCCGTAATGGATCAGTTTAGACCCGTAATATGCTTTAGATATTCAAATTTTCCATAAATTGGGAAGCTAGGTGCAATGGTTTAGCCCAATGGGGTCGTAGAGTACAATATTTAGTTTTAAATAGTAAATCTTTGTATGGAATCAATTTCTGCTGTTAAATTCGACAACTTTCGACCCAGGTGGATGAAAATAGACGTAATGGATCAGTTTAGACCCGTAATATGCTTTAGATATTCAAATTTTCCACAAATTGGGAAGCTAGGTGCAATGGTTTAGCCTAATGAGGTCGTAGAGAACAATATTTAGTTTTAAATAGTAAATCTTTGTATGGAATCAATTTCTGCTGTTAACTTCGACAACTTTCGACCCAGGTGGATGAAAATAGCCGTAATGGATCAGTTTAGACCCGTAATATGCTTTAGATATTCAAATTTTCCACAAATTGGGAAGCTAGGTGCAATGGCTTAGCCTAATGAGGTCGTAGAGTACAATATTTAGTTTTAAATAGTTAATCTTTGTATGGAATCAATTTCTGCTGTTAACTTCGACAACTTTCGACCCAGGTGGATGAAAATAGCCGTAATGGATCAGTTTAGACCCGTAATATGCTTTAGATATTCAAATTTTCCACAAAGTGGGAAGCTAGGTGCAATGGTTTAGCCTAATGAGGTCGTAGAGTACAATATTTAGTTTTAAATAGTAAATCTTTGTATGGAATCAATTTCTGCTGTTAAATTCGACAACTTTCGACCCAGGTGGATGAAAATAGCCGTAATAGATCAGTTTAGACCCGTAATATGCTTTAGATATTCAAATTTTCCACAAAGTGGGAAGCTAGGTGCAATGGTTTAGCTTAATGAGGTCGTAGAGTACAATATTTAGTTTTAAATAGTAAATCTTTGTATGGAATCAATTTCTGCTGTTAAATTCGACAACTTTCGACCCAGGTGGATGAAAATAGCCGTAATAGATCAGTTTAGACCCGTAATATGCTCTAGATATTCAAATTTTCCACAAATTGGGAAGCTAGGTGCAATGGTTTAGCCTAATGAGGTCGTAGAGTACAATATTTAGTTTTAAATAGTAAATCTTTGTATGGAATCAATTTCTGCTGTTAACTTCGACAACTTTCGACCCAGGTGGATGAAAATAGCCGTAATGGATCAGTTTAGACCCGTAATATGCTTTAGATATTCCAATTGTCCACAAATTGGGAAGCTAGGTGCAATGGTTTAGCCTAATGAGGTCGTAGAGTACAATATTTAGTTTTAAATAGTAAATCTTTGTATGGAATCAATTTCTGCTTTTAACTTCGACAACTTTCGACCCAGGTGGATGAAAATAGCCGTAATGGATCAGTTTAGACCCGTAATATGCTTTAGATATTCAAATTTTCCACAAATTGGGATGCTAGGTGCAATGGTTTAGCTTAATGAGGTCGTAGAGTACAATATTTAGTTTTAAATAGTAAATCTTTGTATGGAATCAATTTCTGCTGTTAAATTCGACAACTTTCGACCCAGGTGGATGAAAATAGCCGTAATAGATCAGTTTAGACCCGTAATATGCTTTAGATATTCAAATTTTCCACAAAGTGGGAAGCTAGGTGCAATGGTTTAGCTTAATGAGGTCGTAGAGTACAATATTTAGTTTTAAATAGTTAATCTTTGTATGGAATCAATTTCTGCTGTTAAATTCGACCACTTTCGACCCAGGTGGATGAAAATAGCCGTAATGGATCAGTTTAAACCCGTAATATGCTTTAGATATTCAAATTTTCCACAAATTGGGATGCTAGGTGCAATGGTTTAGCCTAATGAGGTCGAAGAGTACAATATTTAGTTTTAAATAGTAAATCCTTGTATGGAATCAATTTCTGCTGTTAACTTCGACAACTTTCGACCCAGGTGGATGAAAATAGCCGTAATGGATCAGTTTAGACCCGTAATATGCTTTAGATATTCAAATTTTCCATAAATTGGGAAGCTAGGTGCAATGGTTTAGCCCAATGGGGTCGTAGAGTACAATATTTAGTTTTAAATAGTAAATCTTTGTATGGAATCAATTTCTGCTGTTAAATTCGACAACTTTCGACCCAGGTGGATGAAAATAGACGTAATGGATCAGTTTAGACCCGTAATATGCTTTAGATATTCAAATTTTCCACAAATTGGGAAGCTAGGTGCAATGGTTTAGCCTAATGAGGTCGTAGAGAACAATATTTAGTTTTAAATAGTAAATCTTTGTATGGAATCAATTTCTGCTGTTAACTTCGACAACTTTCGACCCAGGTGGATGAAAATAGCCGTAATGGATCAGTTTAGACCCGTAATATGCTTTAGATATTCAAATTTTCCACAAATTGGGAAGCTAGGTGCAATGGCTTAGCCTAATGAGGTCGTAGAGTACAATATTTAGTTTTAAATAGTTAATCTTTGTATGGAATCAATTTCTGCTGTTAACTTCGACAACTTTCGACCCAGGTGGATGAAAATAGCCGTAATGGATCAGTTTAGACCCGTAATATGCTTTAGATATTCAAATTTTCCACAAAGTGGGAAGCTAGGTGCAATGGTTTAGCCTAATGAGGTCGTAGAGTACAATATTTAGTTTTAAATAGTAAATCTTTGTATGGAATCAATTTCTGCTGTTAAATTCGACAACTTTCGACCCAGGTGGATGAAAATAGCCGTAATAGATCAGTTTAGACCCGTAATATGCTTTAGATATTCAAATTTTCCACAAAGTGGGAAGCTAGGTGCAATGGTTTAGCCTAATGAGGTCGTAGAGTACAATATTTAGTTTTAAATAGTAAATCTCTGTATGGAATCAATTTCTGCTGTTAACTTAGACAACTTTCGACCCAGGTGGATGAAAATAGCCCGTAGACCCGTAATATGCTTTAGATATTCAAATTTTCCACAAATTGGGAAGCTAGGTGCAATGGTTTAGCCTAATGAGGTCGTAGAGTACAATATTTAGTTTTAAATAGTAAATCTTTGTATGGAATCAATTTCTGCTGTTAACTTCGACAACTTTCGACCCAGGTGGATGAAAATAGCCGTAATAGATCAGTTTAGACCCGTAATATGCTTTAGATATTCAAATTTTCCACAAAGTGGGAAGCTAGGTGCAATGGTTTAGCTAAATGAGGTCGTAGAGTACAATATTTAGTTTTAAATAGTTAATCTTTGTATGGAATCAATTTCTGCTGTTAAATTCGACAACTTTCGACCCAGGTGGATGAAAATAGACGTAATGGATCAGTTTAGACCCGTAATATGCTTTAGATATTCAAATTTTCCACAAATTGGGAAGCTAGGTGCAAAGGTTTAGCCTAATGAGGTCGTAGAGTACAAAATTTAGTTTTAAATAGTAAATCTTTGTATGGAATCAATTTCTGCTGTTAAATTCGACAACTTTCGACCCAGGTGGATGAAAATAGCCGTAATAGATCAGTTAAGACCCGTAATATGCTTTAGATATTCAAATTTTCCACAAAGTGCGAAGCTAGGTGCAATGGTTTAGCTTAATGAGGTCGTAGAGTACAATATTTAGTTTTAAATAGTTAATCTTTGTATGGAATCAATTTCTGCTGTTAAATTCGACAACTTTCGACCCAGGTGGATGAAAATAGACGTAATGGATCAGTTTAGACCCGTAATATGCTTTAGATATTCAAATTTTCCACAAAGTGGGAAGCTAGGTGCAATGGTTTAGCTTAATGAGGTCGTAGAGTACAATATTTAGTTTTAAATAGTTAATCTTTGTATGGAATCAATTTCTGCTGTTAAATTCGACAACTTTCGACCCAGGTGGATGAAAATAGCCGTAATGGATCAGTTTAAACCCGTAATATGCTTTAGATATTCAAATTTTCCACAAATTGGGATGCTAGGTGCAATGGTTTATCCTAATGAGGTCGTAGAGTACAATATTTAGTTTTAAATAGTAAATCTTTGTATGGAATCAATTTCTGCTGTTAAATTCAACAACTTTCAACCCAGGTGGATGAAAATAGCCGTAATGGATCAGTTTAGACCCGTAATATGCTTTAGATATTCAAATTTTCCACAAATTGGGAAGCTAGGTGCAATGGTTTAGCCTAATGAGGTCGTAGAGTACAATATTTAGTTTTAAATAGTAAATCTTTGTATGGAATCAATTTCTGCTGTTAACTTCGACAACTTTCGACCCAGGTGGATGAAAATAGCCGTAATGGATCAGTTTAGACCCGTAATATGCTTTAGATATTCAAATTTTCCACAAATTGGGAAGCTAGGTGCAATGGTTTAGCCTAATGAGGTCGTAGAGTACAATATTTAGTTTTAAATAGTTAATCTTTGTATGGAATCAATTTCTGCTGTTAAATTCGACAACTTTCGACCCAGGTGGATGAAAATAGCCGTAATGGATCAGTTTAGACCCGTAACACAGTGGAACAAAATTCAACTTTATTTTTTGCCTGGGACTGGGACCAATAAATTGTGAAACTAGAGGCATCAGGTAGCAATACCTCATACCCAGTTTTTCTGGAGCACGTCAAGTTCGCGTTTAATGGGCACTTTTATACTAGCAACACAAAGCTACAACCTCTATTGCTGGTTAAAAGAAGATGAAAGCTAAAATTTTGTAAAATTCACCAAAGATAAAGGGAGTTACCACAATTGTTATAACAAATTCCCACCGCCAATGGATAAGCGGTTAGTACCCCGCCCATAGAGGACTATCTTAGAAAGTGGAATTAATGAAAAACCACTCGATGGAATTTTTTAAGATTTTAAATATATTGAGATACTGACCAGTTTAATGTGTCCTTAAGAGATGGTAACATGCATCGAAAAACCGCGATGGTAGGTACCACATTTGACAGCACCCATCATCGAGGCAATATAGGCCATAAACTAGAGATCAAAATAGACCGAACTGCGTTTTTGGATTCACCATCGGACCCTTAAGTCACGGGCTATGGCTATCTTTGTACAAGCAATTGCCTTAGAGCAACATTGACCATATGGGTATCAAGAGCGTCTCCAAAATTAAGCAATAAATCCTATGAATAAAAGTCGTTATTTCCATTAAGAAAATCAAAAATTTTGTTTAAAAATGTCTTTGGTGGACAAACCGCGATACGCGAAGATGCCTTGAACTGATGTATTTAATTGATCCGATCTGTTTTTCTGCTGGTATTGAAGCACTTTACTCATAAGATTAATTCCATAATTTTGGTGAAACTGGTTTCACCTAAATGGTCAATGTTGCTCGAAGGCAATTGCTAGTATATAAATGCCTAAGAACCGCGAACTAAGTCTTTATTGGTAAAACTGAAAACGCAGTTCGGTCTATTTTGATCTCTAGTTTATGGCCTATATTGCCTCGATGAAGGGTGCTGTCACATGTGGTACCCACCATCGCGGTATTTCGATGCATGTTACCTTCTCTTAGGTACACATTTTATAACTCAGTATCTCAATATAGTTAAAATCTTATACAATTTTATCGAGTGGTTTTCCATTAATTCCACTTTCCAAGTTAGACCTCTATGGGCGGGGTACTAGCCTCTTGTCCATTGGAGGCGGGAATTTGGTATAACAATTGTGGTAACTCCTTTTATCTTTGGTGAATTTTTCAAAATTTTAGCTTTCATTTTCTTTTAACCAGCAACAGAGATTGTAACTTTGTGTTGCTAGTATAAAAGTGCCCATTAAACGCGAACTTGACGTGCTCCAGAAAAACTGGGTATGAGGTATTGCTACCTGATGCCTCTAGTTTCACAATTTATTGGTCCCAGTCCCAGGCAATTTTGAGTGTTCCACAGTGCAATATTTAGTTTTAAATAGTAAATCTTTGTATGGAATCAATTTCTGCTGTTAACTTCAATAACTTTCGACCCAGGTGGATGAAAATAGCCGTAATGGATCAGTTTAGACCCGTAATATGCTTTAGATATTCAAATTTTCCACAAATTGGGAAGCTAGGTGCAATGGTTTAGCCTAATGAGGTCGTAGAGTACAATATTTAGTTTTAAATAGTAAATCTTTGTATGGAATCAATTTCTGCTGTTAAATTCGACAACTTTCGACCCAGGTGGATGAAAATAGACGTAATGGATCAGTTTAGACCCGTAATATGCTTTAAATATTCAAATTTTCCACAAATTGGGAAGCTAGGTGCAATGGTTTAGCCTAATGAGGTCGTAGAGTACAATATTTAGTTTTAAATAGTAAATCTTTGTATGGAATCAATTTCTGCTGTTAAATTCGACAACTTTCGACCCAGGTCGATGAAAATAGCCGTAATAGATCAGTTTAGACCCGTAATATGCTTTAGATATTCAAATTTTCCACAAAGTGGGAAGCTAGGTGCAATGGTTTAGCTTAATGAGGTCGTAGAGTACAATATTTAGTTTTAAATAGTTAATCTTTGTATGGAATCAATTTCTGCTGTTAAATTCGACAACTTTCGACCCAGGTGGATGAAAATAGCCGTAATAGATCAGTTTAGACCCGTAATATGCTTTAGATATTCAAATTTTCCACAAAGTGGGAAGCTAGGTGCAATGGTTTTGCTTAATGAGGTCGTAGAGTACAATATTTAGTTTTAAATAGTTAATCTATGTATGGAATCAATTTCTGCTGTTAAATTCGACAACTTTCGACCCAGGTGGATGAAAATAGCCGTAATAGATCAGTTTAGACCCGTAATATGCTTTAGATATTCAAATTTTCCACAAAGTGGGAAGCTAGGTGCAATGGTTTAGCTTAATGAGGTCGTAGAGTACAATATTTAGTTTTAAATAGTAAATCTTTGTATGGAATCAATTTCTGCTGTTAACTTCGACAACTTTCGACCCAGGTGGATGAAAATAGTCGTAATGGATCAGTTTAGACCCGTAATATGCTTTAGATATTCAAATTTTCCACAAATTGGGAAGCTAGGTGCAATGGTTTAGCCTAATGAGGTCGTAGAGTACAATATTTAGTTTTAAATAGTAAATCTTTGTATGGAATCAATTTCTGCTGTTAAATTCAACAACTTTCGACCCAGGTGGATGAAAATAGACGTAATGGATCAGTTCAGACCCGTAATATGCTTTAGATATTCAAATTTTCCACAAATTGGGAAGCTAGGTGCAATGGTTTAGCTTAATGAGGTCGTAGAGTACAATATTTAGTTTTAAATAGTAAATCTTTGTATGGAATCAAATTTCTGCTGTTAAATTCGACAACTTTCGACCCAGGTGGATGAAAATAGCCGTAATGGATCAGTTTAGACCCGTAATATGCTTTAGATATTCAAATTTTCCACAAAGTGGGAAGCTAGGTGCAATGGTTTAGCCTAATGAGGTCGTAGAGTACAATATTTAGTTTTAAATAGTAAAGCTTTGTATGGAATCAATTTCTGCTGTTAAATTCGACAACTTTCGACCCAGGTGGATGAAAATAGCCGTAATAGATCAGTTTAGACCCGTAATATGCTTTAGATATTCAAATTTTCCACAAAGTGGGAAGCTAGGTGCAATGGTTTAGCTTAATGAGGTCGTAGAGTACAATATTTAGTTTTAAATAGTTAATCTTTGTATGGAATCAATTTCTGCTGTTAAATTCGACAACTTTCGACCCAGGTGGATGAAAATAGCCGTAATAGATCAGTTTAGACCCGTAATATGCTTTAGATATTCAAATTTTCCACAAATTGGGAAGCTAGGTGCAATGGTTTAGCCTAATGAGGTCGTAGAGTACAATATTTAGTTTTAAATAGTAAATCTTTGTATGGAATCAATTTCTGCTGTTAACTTCGACAACTTTCGACCCAGGTGGATGAAAATAGCCGTAATGGATCAGTTTAGACCCGTAATATGCTTTAGATATTCAAATTTTCCACAAAGTGGGAAGCTAGGTGCAATGGTTTAGCCTAATGAGGTCGTAGAGTACAATATTTAGTTTTAAATAGTAAATCTTTGTATGGAATCAATTTCTGCTGTTAACTTCGACAACTTTCGACCCAGGTGGATGAAAATAGCCGTAATGGATCAGTTTAGACCCGTAATATGCTTTAGATATTCAAATTTTCCACAAAGTGGGAAGCTAGGTGCAATGGTTTAGCCTAATGAGGTCGTAGAGTACAATATTTAGTTTTAAATAGTAAAGCTTTGTATGGAATCAATTTCTGCTGTTAAATTCGACAACTTTCGACCCAGGTGGATGAAAATAGCCGTAATGGATCAGTTTAGACCCGTAATATGCTTTAGATATTCAAATTTTCCACAAAGTGGGAAGCTAGGTGCAATGGTTTAGCTTAATGAGGTCGTAGAGTACAATATTTAGTTTTAAATAGTTAATCTTTGTATGGAATCAATTTCTGCTGTTAAATTCGACAACTTTCGACCCAGGTGGATGAAAATAGCCGTAATAGATCAGTTTAGACCCGTAATATGCTTTAGATATTCAAATTTTCCACAAATTGGGAAGCTAGGTGCAATGGTTTAGCCTAATGAGGTCGTAGAGTACAATATTTAGTTTTAAATAGTAAATCTTTGTATGGAATCAATTTCTGCTGTTAACTTCGACAACTTTCGACCCAGGTGGATGAAAATAGCCGTAATGGATCAGTTTAGACCCGTAATATGCTTAAGATATTCAAATTTTCCACAAATTGGGAAGCTAGGTGCAATGGCTTAGCCTAATGAGGTCGTAGAGTACAATATTTAGTTTTAAATAGTAAATCTTTGTATGGAATCAATTTCTGCTGTTAACTTCGACAACTTTCGACCCAGGTGGATGAAAATAGCCGTAATGGATCAGTTTAGACCCGTAATATGCTTTAGATATTCAAATTTTCCACAAAGTGGGAAGCTAGGTGCAATGGTTTAGCCTAATGAGGTCGTAGAGTACAATATTTAGTTTTAAATAGTTAATCTATGTATGGAATCAATTTCTGCTGTTAAATTCGACAACTTTCGACCCAGGTGGATGAAAATAGCCGTAATGGATCAGTTTAGACCCGTAATATGCTTTAGATATTCAAATTTTCCACAAATTGGGAAGCTAGGTGCAATGGCTTAGCCTAATGAGGTCGTAGAGTACAATATTTAGTTTTAAATAGTAAATCTTTGTATGGAATCAATTTCTGCTGTTAACTTCGACAACTTTCGACCCAGGTGGATGAAAATAGCCGTAATGGATCAGTTTAGACCCGTAATATGCTTTAGATATTCAAATTTTCCACAAAGTGGGAAGCTAGGTGCAATGGTTTAGCCTAATGAGGTCGTAGAGTACAATATTTAGTTTTAAATAGTAAAGCTTTGTATGGAATCAATTTCTGCTGTTAAATTCGACAACTTTCGACCCAGGTGGATGAAAATAGCCGTAATAGATCAGTTTAGACCCGTAATATGCTTTAGATATTCAAATTTTCCACAAAGTGGGAAGCTAGGTGCAATGGTTTAGCTTAATGAGGTCGTAGAGTACAATATTTAGTTTTAAATAGTTAATCTTTGTATGGAATCAATTTCTGCTGTTAAATTCGACAACTTTCGACCCAGGTGGATGAAAATAGCCGTAATAGATCAGTTTAGACCCGTAATATGCTTTAGATATTCAAATTTTCCACAAATTGGGAAGCTAGGTGCAATGGTTTAGCCTAATGAGGTCGTAGAGTACAATATTTAGTTTTAAATAGTAAATCTTTGTATGGAATCAATTTCTGCTGTTAACTTCGACAACTTTCGACCCAGGTGGATGAAAATAGCCGTAATGGATCAGTTTAGACCCGTAATATGCTTTAGATATTCAAATTTTCCCCAAATTGGGAAGCTAGGTGCAATGGTTTAGCCTAATGAGGTCGTAGAGTACAATATTTAGTTTTAAATAGTAAATCTTTGTATGGAATCAATTTCTGCTGTTAACTTCGACAACTTTCGACCCAGGTGGATGAAAATAGCCGTAATGGATCAGTTTAGACCCGTAATATGCTTTAGATATTCAAATTTTCCACAAAGTGGGAAGCTAGGTGCAATGGTTTAGCCTAATGAGGTCGTAGAGTACAATATTTAGTTTTAAATAGTAAAGCTTTGTATGGAATCAATTTCTGCTGTTAAATTCGACAACTTTCGACCCAGGTGGATGAAAATAGCCGTAATAGATCAGTTTAGACCCGTAATATGCTTTAGATATTCAAATTTTCCACAAAGTGGGAAGCTAGGTGCAATGGTTTAGCTTAATGAGGTCGTAGAGTACAATATTTAGTTTTAAATAGTTAATCTTTGTATGGAATCAATTTCTGCTGTTAAATTCGACAACTTTCGACCCAGGTGGATGAAAATAGCCGTAATAGATCAGTTTAGACCCGTAATATGCTTTAGATATTCAAATTTTCCACAAATTGGGAAGCTAGGTGCAATGGTTTAGCCTAATGAGGTCGTAGAGTACAATATTTAGTTTTAAATAGTAAATCTTTGTATGGAATAAATTTCTGCTGTTAACTTCGACAACTTTCGACCCAGGTGGATGAAAATAGCCGTAATGGATCAGTTTAGACCCGTAATATGCTTTAGATATTCAAATTTTCCCCAAATTGGGAAGCTAGGTGCAATGGATTAGCCTAATGAGGTCGTAGAGTACAATATTTAGTTTTAAATAGTAAATCTTTGTATGGAATCAATTTCTGCTGTTAACTTCGACAACTTTCGACCCAGGTGGATGAAAATAGCCGTAATGGATCAGTTTAGACCCGTAATATGCTTTAGATATTCAAATTTTCCACAAAGTGGGAAGCTAGGTGCAATGGTTTAGCCTAATGAGGTCGTAGAGTACAATATTTAGTTTTAAATAGTAAATCTTTGTATGGAATCAATTTCTGCTGTTAACTTCGAGAACTTTCGACCCAGGTGGATGAAAATAGCCGTAATGGATCAGTTTAGACCCGTAATATGCTTTAGATATTCAAATTTTCCACAAATTGGGAAGCTAGGTGCAATGGTTTAGCCTAATGAGGTCGTAGAGTACAATATTTAGTTTTAAATAGTAAATCTTTGTATGGAATCAATTTCTGCTGTTAACTTCGACAACTTTCGACCCAGGTGGATGAAAATAGCCGTAATGGATCAGTTTAGACCCGTAATATGCTTTAGATATTCAAATTTTCCACAAATTGGGAAGCTAGGTGCAATGGTTTAGCCTAATGAGGTCGTAGAGTACAATATTTAGTTTTAAATAGTAAATCTTTGTATGGAATCAATTTCTGCTGTTAACTTCGACAACTTTCGACCCAGGTGGATGAAAATAGCCGTAATGGATCAGTTTAGACCCGTAATATGCTTTAGATATTCAAATTTTCCACAAAGTGGGAAGCTAGGTGCAATGGTTTAGCCTAATGAGGTCGTAGAGTACAATATTTAGTTTTAAATAGTTAATCTTTGTATGGAATCAATTTCTGCTGTTAAATTCGACAACTTTCGACCCAGGTGGATGAAAATAGCCGTAATAGATCAGTTTAGACCCGTAATATGCTTTAGATATTCAAATTTTCCACAAATTGGGAAGCCAGGTGCAATGGTTTAGCTTAATGAGGTCGTAGAGTACAATATTTAGTTTAAAATAGTAAATCTTTGTATGGAGTCAATCTCTGCTGTTAACTTCGACAACTTTCGACCCAGGTGGATGAAAATAGCCGTAATGGATCAGTTTAGGCCCGTAATATGCTTTAGATATTCAAATTTTCCACAAATTGGGAAGCTAGGTGCAATGGTTTAGCCTAATGAGGTCGTAGAGTACAATATTTAGTTTTAAATAGTAAATCTTTGTATGGAATCAATTTCTGCTGTTAAATTCGACAACTTTCGACCCAGGTGGATGAAAATAGCCGTAATGGATCAGTTTAGACCCGTAATATGCTTTAGATATTCAAATTTTCCACAAATTGGGAAGCTAGGTGCAATGGTTTAGCCCAATGAGGTCGTAGAGTACAATATTTAGTTTAAAATGGTAAATCTTTGTATGGAGTCAATCTCTGCTGTTAACTTCGACAACTTTCGACCCAGGTGGATGAAAATAGCCGTAATAGATCAGTTTAGACCCGTAATATGCTTTAGATATTCAAATTTTCCACAAATTGGGAAGCTAGGTGCAATGGTTTATCCTAATGAGGTCGTAGAGTACAATATTTAGTTTTAAATAGTAAATCTTTGTATGGAATCAATTTCTGCTGTTAAATTCAACAACTTTCGACCCAGGTGGATGAAAATAGACGTAATGGATCAGTTCAGACCCGTAATATGCTTTAGATATTCAAATTTTCCACAAATTGGGAAGCTAGGTGCAATGGTTTAGCTTAATGAGGTCGTAGAGTACAATATTTAGTTTTAAATAGTAAATCTTTGTATGGATTCAATTTCTGCTGTTAACTTCGACAACTTTCGACCCAGGTGAATGAAAATATCCGTAATGGATTAGTTTAGACCCGTAATATGCTTTAGATATTCAAATTTTCCACAAATTGGGAAGCTAGGTGCAATGGTTTTGCCTAATGAGGTCGTTGAGTACAATATTTAGTTTTAAATAGTAAATCTTTGTATGGAATCAATTTCTGCTGTTAAATTCGACAACTTTCGACCCAGGTGGATGAAAATAGCCGTAATGGATCAGTTTAGACCCGTAATATGCTTTAGATATTCAAATTTTCCACAAATTGGGAAGCTAGGTGCAATGGTTTTGCTTAATGAGGTCGTTGAGTACAATATTTAGTTTTAAATAGTTAATCTTTGTATGGAATCAATTTCTGCTGTTAAATTCGACAACTTTCGACCCAGGTGGATGAAAATAGCCGTAATGGATCAGTTTAGACCCGTAATATGCTTTAGATATTCAAATTTTCCACAAAGTGGGAAGCTAGGTGCAATGGTTTAGCCTAATGAGGTCGTAGAGTACAATATTTAGTTTTAAATAGTAAATCTTTGTATGGAATCAATTTCTGCTGTTAACTTCGACAACTTTCGACCCAGGTGGATGAAAATAGCCGTAATGGATCAGTTCAGACCCGTAATATGCTTTAGATATTCAAATTTTCCACAAAGTGGGAAGCTAGGTGCAATGGTTTAGCCTAATGAGGTCGTAGAGTACAATATTTTGTTTTAAATAGTTAATCTTTGTATGGAATCAATTTCTGCTGTTAAATTCGACAACTTTCGACCCAGGTGGATGAAAATAGCCGTAATGGATCAGTTTAGGCCCGTAATATGCTTTAGATATTCAAATTTTCCACAAATTGGGAAGCTAGGTGCAATGGTTTAGCCCAATGAGGTCGTAGAGTACAATATTTAAACCATCAATATTATGCTGGCTCAAGGTCTCGTTATGCTTTCGCATAACTCCAAAAAGGAGGAACACATCACACCACAAGTGAAGCTAGTTGGTCATACAGCCTGTTTCAATGGTATCTCTACCATATCATCAGTGACCTTTGCTTGCTTGTACTGGCCCCATCGACTCCCACTCCCACTGTACTCAAACTATTGGCTACTGGGTTAGAAGCGGGGAGGAAATCTCTCTCACTAACACAACATAAAAAGCCAAGCTGGGGAACACACACACACACAAGGTACTGGCAACCAGCGTCGTTCCCATGTCTGCCGGTTTTTTGCTATCATGTCGTTTAGGAATTCCCAAACGATTATGGCAGCGCTGGCATGGAGTGGGAGTCGATGGGGCCAGTACAAGCAAGCAAAGGTCACTGATGATATGGTAGAGATACCATTGAAACAGGCTGTATGACCAACTAGCTTCACTTGTGGTGTGATGTGTTCCTCCTTTTTGGAGTTATGCGAAAGCATAACGAGACCTTGAGCCAGCATAATATTGATGGTTTGATTATCATAAAGGTCGTTAAAGCACACACATGTGTAAGAAACGCCAGGCACGGCGTTGTTGCTGAAACTAAACAAAAATAGTTTCAATTAAAAGCAACAAAAAACCCCGGTTTGAATGCTATTCTGTACTCAAACTATTGGCTACTGGGTTAGAAGCGGGGAGGAAATCTCTCTCACTAACACAACATAAAAAGCCAAGCTGGGGAACACACACACACAAGGTACTGGCAACCAGCGTCGTTCCCATGTCTGCCGGTTTTTTGCTATCATGTCGTTTAGGAATTCCCAAACGATTATGGCAGCGCTGGCATGGAGTGGGAGTCGATGGGGCCAGTACAAGCAAGCAAAGGTCACTGATGATATGGTAGAGATACCATTGAAACAGGCTGTATGACCAACTAGCTTCACTTGTGGTGTGATGTGTTCCTCCTTTTTGGAGTTATGCGAAAGCATAACGAGACCTTGAGCCAGCATAATATTGATGGTTTGATTATCATAAAGGTCGTTAAAGCACACACATGTGTAAGAAACGCCAGGCACGGCGTTGTTGCTGAAACTAAACAAAAATAGTTTCAATTAAAAGCAACAAAAAACCCCGGTTTGAATGCTATTCTGTACTCAAACTATTGGCTACTGGGTTAGAAGCGGGGAGGAAATCTCTCTCACTAACACAACATAAAAAGCCAAGCTGGGGAACACACACACACACAAGGTACTGGCAACCAACGTCGTTCCCATGTCTGCCGGTTTTTTGCTATCATGTCGTTTAGGAATTCCCAAACGATTATGGCAGCGCTGGCATGGAGTGGGAGTCGATGGGGCCAGTACAAGCAAGCAAAGGTCACTGATGATATGGTAGAGATACCATTGAAACAGGCTGTATGACCAACTAGCTTCACTTGTGGTGTGATGTGTTCCTCCTTTTTGGAGTTATGCGAAAGCATAACGAGACCTTGAGCCAGCATAATATTGATGGTTTGATTATCATAAAGGTCGTTAAAGCACACACATGTGTAAGAAACGCCAGGCACGGCGTTGTTGCTGAAACTAAACAAAAATAGTTTCAATTAAAAGCAACAAAAAACCCCGGTTTGAATGCTATTCTGTACTCAAACTCGTAGAGTACAATATTTAGTTTTAAATAGTAAATCTTTGTATGGAATCAATTTCTGCTGTTAACTTCGAGAACTTTCGACCCAGGTGGATGAAAATAGCCGTAATGGATCAGTTTAGACCCGTAATATGCTTTAGATATTCAAATTTTCCACAAATTGGGAAGCTAGGTGCAATGGTTTAGCCTAATGAGGTCGTAGAGTACAATATTTAGTTTAAAATGGTAAATCTTTGTATGGAGTCAATCTCTGCTTTTAACTTCGACAACTTTCGACCCAGGTGGATGAAAATAGCCGTAATAGATCAGTTTAGACCCGTAATATGCTTTAGATATTCAAATTTTCCACAAATTGGGAAGCTAGGTGCAATGGTTTTGCTTAATGAGGTCGTTGAGTACAATATTTAGTTTTAAATAGTTAATCTTTGTATGGAATCAATTTCTGCTGTTAAATTCGACAACTTTCGACCCAGGTGGATGAAAATAGCCGTAATAGATCAGTTTAGACCCGTAATATTCTTTAGATATTCAAATTTTCCACAAAGTGGGAAGCTAGGTGCAATGGTTTAGCCTAATGAGGTCGTAGAGTACAATATTTAGTTTTAAATAGTTAATCTTTGTATGGAATCAATTTCTGCTGTTAACTTCGACAACTTTCGACCCAGGTGGATGAAAATAGCCGTAATGGATCAGTTTAGACCCGTAATATGCTTTAGATATTCAAATTTTCCACAAAGTGGGAAGCTAGGTGCAATGGTTTAGCTTAATGAGGTCGTAGAGTACAATATTTAGTTTTAAATAGTTAATCTTTGTATGGAATCAATTTCTGCTGTTAAATTCGACAACTTTCGACCCAGGTGGATGAAAATAGCCGTAATGGATCAGTTTAGACCCGTAATATGCTTTAGATATTCAAATTTTCCACAAATTGGGAAGCTAGGTGCAATGGTTTAGCCTAATGAGGTCGTAGAGTACAATATTTAGTTTTAAATAGTAAATCTTTGTATGGAATCAATTTCTGCTGTTAAATTCGACAACTTTCGACCCAGGTGGATGAAAATAGCCGTAATAGATCAGTTCAGACCCGTACTATGCTTTAGATATTCAAATTTTCCACAAAGTGGGAAGCTAGGTGCAATGGTTTAGCTTAATGAGGTCGTAGAGTACAATATTTAGTTTTAAATAGTTAATCTTTGTATGGAATCAATTTCTGCTGTTAAATTCGACAACTTTCGACCCAGGTGGATGAAAATAGACGTAATGGATCAGTTTAGACCCGTAATATGCTTTAGATATTCAAATTTTCCACAAATTGGGAAGCTAGGTGCAATGGTTTAGCCTAATGAGGTCGTAGAGTACAATATTTAGTTTTAAATAGTAAATCTTTGTATGGAATCAATTTCTGCTGTTAACTTCGACAACTTTCGACCCAGGTGGATGAAAATAGCCGTAATGGATCAGTTTGGACCCGTAATATGCTTTAGATATTCAAATTTTCCATATATTGGGAAGCTAGGTGCAATGGTTTAGCCCAATGAGGTCGTAGAGTACAATATTTAGTTTAAAATGGTAAATCTTTGTATGGAGTCAATCTCTGCTGTTAACTTCGACAACTTTCGACCCAGGTGGATGAAAATAGCCGTAATGGATCAGTTTAAGCCCGTAATATGCTTTAGATATTCAAATTTTCCACAAATTGGGAAGCTAGGTGCAATGGTTTAGCCTAATGAGGTCGTAGAGTACAATATGTAGTTTTAAATAGTAAATCTTTGTATGGAATCAATTTCTGCTGTTAACTTCGACAACTTTCGACCCAGGTGGATGAAAATAGCCGTAATGGATCAGTTTAGACCCGTAATATGCTTTAGATATTCAAATTTTCCACAAAGTGGGAAGCTAGGTGCAATGGTTTAGCCTAATGAGGTCGTAGAGTACAATATTTAGTTTTAAATAGTTAATCTTTGTATGGAGTCAATCTCTGCTGTTAACTTCGACAACTTTTGACCCAGGTGGATGAAAATAGCCGTAATGGATCAGTTTAAGCCCGTAATATGCTTAAGATATTCAAATTTTCCACAAATTGGGAAGCTAGGTGCAATGGTTTAGCCTAATGAGGTCGTAGAGTATAATATTTAGTTTTAAATAGTAAATCTTTGTATGGAATCAATTTCTGCTGTTAAATTCGACAACTTTCGACCCAGGTGGATGAAAATAGCCGTAATAGATCAGTTTAGACCCATAATATGCTTTAGATATTCAAATTTTCCACAAAGTGGGAAGCTAGATGCAATGGTTTAGCTTAATGAGGTCGTAGAGTACAATATTTAGTTTTAAATAGTTAATCTTTGTATGGAATCAATTTCTGCTGTTAAATTCGACAACTTTCGACCCAGGTGGATGAAAATAGACGTAATGGATCAGTTTAGACCCGTAATATGCTTTAGATATTCAAATTTTCCACAAATTGGGAAGCTAGGTGCAATGGTTTAGCCTAATGAGGTCGTAGAGTACAATATTTAGTTTTAAATAGTAAATCTTTGTATGGAATCAATTTCTGCTGTTAAATTCGACAACTTTCGACCCAGGTGGATGAAAATAGCCGTAATGGATCAGTTTAGACCCGTAATATGCTTTAGATATTCAAATTTTCCATAAATTGGGAAGCTAGGTGCAATGGTTTAGCCCAATGAGGTCGTAGAGTACAATATTTAGTTTAAAATGGTAAATCTTTGTATGGAGTCAATCTCTGCTGTTAACTTCGACAACTTTCGACCCAGGTGGATGAAAATAGCCGTAATGGATCAGTTTAGACCCGTAATATGCTTTAGATATTCAAATTTTCCACAAATTGGGAAGCTAGGTGCAATGGTTTAGCCTAATGAGGTCGTAGAGTACAATATTTAGTTTTAAATGGTTAATCTTTGTATGGAATCAATTTCTGCTGTTAAATTCGACAACTTTTGACCCAGGTGGGTGAAAATAGCCGTAATGGATCAGTTTAAACCCGTAATATGCTTTAGATATTCAAATTTTCCACAAAGTGGGAAGCTAGGTGCAATGGTTTAGCTTAATGAGGTCGTAGAGTACAATATTTAGTTTTATATAGTTAATCTTTGTATGGAATCAATTTCTGCTGTTAAATTCGACAACTTTCGACCCAGGTGGATGAAAATAGCCGTAATGGATCAGTTTAGACCCGTAATATGCTTAAGATATTCAAATTTTCCACAAATTGGGAAGCTAGGTGCAATGGTTTAGCCTAATGAGGTCGTAGAGTACAATATTTAGTTTTAAATAGTAAATCTTTGTATGGAATCAATTTCTGCTGTTAAATTCGACAACTTTCGACCCAGGTGGATGAAAATAGCCGTAATGGATCAGTTTAGACCCGTAATATGCTTTAGATATTCAAATTTTCCACAAATTGGGAAGCTAGGTGTAATGGTTTAGCCTAATGAGGTCGTAGAGTACAATATTTAGTTTTAAATAGTTAATCTTTGTTTGGAATCAATTTCTGCTGTTAAATTCGACAACTTTCGACCCAGGTGGATGAAAATAGCCGTAATGGATCAGTTTAGACCCGTAATATGCATTAGATATTCAAATTTTCCACAAATTGGGAAGCTAGGTGCAATGGTTTAGCCTAATGAGGTCGTAGAGTACAATATTTAGTTTTAAATAGTAAATCTTTGTATGGAATCAATTTCTGCTGTTAACTTCGACAACTTTCGACCCAGGTGGATGAAAATAGCCGTAATGGATCAGTTTAGACCCGTAATATGCTTTAGATATTCAAATTTTCCACAAATTGGGAAGCTAGGTGCAATGGTTTAGCCTAATGAGGTCGTAGAGTACAATATTTAGTTTTAAATAGTAAATCTTTGTATGGAATCAATTTCTGCTGTTAACTTCGACAACTTTCGACCCAGGTGGATGAAAATAGCCGTAATGGGTCAGTTTAGACCCGTAATATGCTTTAGATATTCAAATTTTCCACAAAGTGGGAAGCTAGGTGCAATGGCTTAGCTTAATGAGGTCGTAGAGTACAATATTTAGTTTTAAATTGTAAATCTTTGTATGGAATCAATTTCTGCTGTTAAATTCGACAACTTTCGACCCAGGTGGATGAAAATAGCCGTAATGGATCAGTTTGGACCCGTAATATGCTTTAGATATTCAAATTTTCCACAAATTGGGAAGCTAGGTGCAATGGTTTAGCCTAATGAGGTCGTAGAGTACAATATTTAGTTTTAAATAGTAAATCTTTGTATGGAATCAATTTCTGCTGTTAACTTCGACAACTTTCGACCCAGGTGGATGAAAATAGCCGTAATTGATCAGTTTAGACCCGTAATATGCTTTAGATATTCAAATTTTCCACAAATTGGGAAGCTAGGTGCAATGGTTTAGCCTAATGAGGTCGTAGAGTACAATATTTAGTTTTAAATAGTAAATCTTTGTATGGAATCAATTTCTGCTGTTAAATTCAACAACTTTCGACCCAGGTGGATGAAAATTGCCGTAATAGATCAGTTTAGACCCGTAATATGCTTTATATATTCAAATTTTCCATAAATTGGGAAGCTAGGTGCAATGGTTTAGCCTAATGAGGTCGTAGAGTACAATATTTAGTTTTAAATAGTTAATCTTTGTATGGAATCAATTTCTGCTGTTAAATTCGACAACTTTCGACCCAGGTGGATGAAAATAGCCGTAATGGATCAGTTTAAGCCCGTAATATGCTTTAGATATTCAAATTTTCCACAAATTGGGAAGCTAGGTGCAATGGTTTAGCCTAATGAGGTCGTAGAGTACAATATTTAGTTTTAAATAGCAAATCTTTGTATGGAATCAATTTCTGCTGTTAAATTCGACAACTTTCGACCCAGGTGGATGAAAATTGCCGTAATAGATCAGTTTAGACCCGTAATATGCTTTAGATATTCAAATTTTCCTAGGTGCTAGGTGCAATGGTTTAGCCTAATGAGGTCGTAGAGTAGAATATTTAGTTTTAAATAGTTAATCTTTGTTTGGAATCAATTTCTGCTGTTAAATTCGACAACTTTCGACCCAGGTGGATAAAAATAGCCGTAATGGATCAGTTTAGACCCGTAATATGCTTTAGATATTCAAATTTTCCACAAATTGGGAAGCTAGGTGCAATGGTTTAGCCTAATGAGGTCGTAGAGTACAATATTTAGTTTTAAATAGTAAATCTTTGTATGGAATCAATTTCTGCTGTTAACTTCGACAACTTTCGACCCAGGTGGATGAAAATAGCCGTAATGGATCAGTTTAGACCCGTAATATGCTTTAGATATTTCAATTTTCCACAAATGGGGAAGCAAGGTGCAATGGTTTAGCCTAATGAGGTCGTAGAGTACAATATTTAGTTTTAAATAGTAAATCTTTGTATGGAATCAATTTCTGCTGTTAACTTCGACAACTTTCGACCCAGGTGGATGAAAATAGCCGTAATGGATCAGTTTAGACCCGTAATATGCTTTAGATATTCAAATTTTCCACAAATTGGGAAGCTAGGTGCAATGGTTTAGCCTAATGAGGTCGTAGAGTACAATATTTAGTTTTAAATAGTAAATCTTTGTATGGAATCAATTTCTGCTGTTAAATTCGACAACTTTCGACCCAGGTGGATGAAAATAGCCGTAATGGATCAGTTTAGACCCGTAATATGCTTTAGATATTCAAATTTTCCACAAATTGGGAAGCTAGGTGCAATGGTTTAGCCTAATGAGGTCGTAGAGTACAATATTTAGTTTTAAATAGTAAATCTTTGTATGGAATCAATTTCTGCTGTTAACTTCGACAACTTTCGACCCAGGTGGATGAAAATAGCCGTAATGGATCAGTTTAGACCCGTAATATGCTTTAGATATTCAAATTTTCCACAAATTGGGAAGCTAGGTGCAATGGTTTAGCCTAATGAGGTCATAGAGTACAATATTTAGTTTTAAATAGTAAATCTTTGTATGGAATCAATTTCTGCTGTTAAATTCAACAACTTTCGACCCAGGTGGATGAAAATTGCCGTAATAGATCAGTTTAGACCCGTAATATGCTTTAGATATTCAAATTTTTAATAAATTGGGAAGCTAGGTGCAATGGTTTAGCCTAATGAGGTCGTAGAGTACAATATTTAGTTTTAAATAGTTAATCTTTGTATGGAATCAATTTCTGCTGTTTAATTCGACAACTTTCGACCCAGGTGGATGAAAATAGCCGTAATGGATCAGTTTAGACCCGTAATATGCTTTAGATATTCAAATTTTCCACAAAGTGGGAAGCTAGGTGCAATGGTTTAGCTTAATGAGGTCGTAGAGTACAATATTTAGTTTTAAATAGTTAATCTTTGTATGGAATCAATTTCTGCTGTTAAATTCGACAACTTTCGACCCAGGTGGATAAAAATAGACGTAATGGATCAGTTTAGACCCGTAATATGCTTTAGATATTCAAATTTTCCACAAAGTGGGAAGCTAGGTGCAATGGTTTAGCTTAATGAGGTCGTAGAGTACAATATTTAGTTTTAAATAGTAAATCTTTGTATGGAATCAATTTCTGCTGTTAAATTCGACAACTTTCGACCCAGGTGGATGAAAATAGCCGTAATGGATCAGTTTAGACCCGTAATATGCTTTAGATATTCAAATTTTCCACAAATTGGGAAGCTAGGTGCAATGGTTTAGCCTAATGAGGTCGTAGAGTACAATATTTAGTTTTAAATAGTAAATCTTTGTATGGAATCAATTTCTGCTGTTAAATTCAACAACTTTCGACCCAGGTGGATGAAAATTGCCGTAATAGATCAGTTTAGACCCGTAATATGCTTTAGATATTCAAATTTTCCATAAATTTGGAAGCTAGGTGCAATGGTTTAGCCTAATGAGGTCGTAGAGTACAATATTTAGTTTTAAATAGTTAATCTTTGTATGGAATCAATTTCTGCTGTTAAATTCGACAACTTTCGACCCAGGTGGATGAAAATAGCCGTAATGGATCAGTTTAGACCCGTAATATGCTTTAGATATTCAAATTTTCCACAAATTGGGAAGCTAGGTGCAATGGTTTAGCCTAATGAGGTCGTAGAGTACAATATTTAGTTTTAAATAGTAAATCTTTGTATGGAATCAATTTCTGCTGTTAAATTCGACAACTTTCGACCCAGGTGGATGAAAATAGCCGTAATAGATCAGTTTAGACCCGTAATATGCTTTAGATATTCAAATTTTCCACAAAGTGGGAAGCTAGGTGCAATGGTTTAGCTTAATGAGGTCGTAGAGTACAATATTTAGTTTTAAATAGTTAATCTTTGTATGGAATCAATTTCTGCTGTTAAATTCGACAACTTTCGACCCAGGTGGATAAAAATAGACGTAATGGATCAGTTTAGACCCGTAATATGCTTTAGATATTCAAATTTTCCACAAATTGGGAAGCTAGGTGCAATGGTTTAGCCTAATGAGGTCGTAGAGTACAATATTTAGTTTTAAATAGTTAATTTTTGTATGGAATCAATTTCTGCTGTTAAATTCGACAACTTTCGACCCAGGTGGATAAAAATAGACGTAATGGATCAGTTTAGACCCGTAATATGCTTTAGATATTCAAATTTTCCACAAATTGGGAAGCTAGGTGCAATGGTTTAGCCTAATGAGGTCGTAGAGTACAATATTTAGTTTTAAATAGTAAATCTTTGTATGGAATCAATTTCTGCTGTTAACTTCGACAACTTTCGACCCAGGTGGATGAAAATAGCCGTAATGGATCAGTTTAGACCCGTTATATGCTTTAGATATTCAAATTTTCCACAAATTGGGAAGCTAGGTGCAATGGTTTAGCCTAATGAGGTCGTAGAGTACAATATTTAGTTTTAAATAGTAAATCTTTGTATGGAATCAATTTCTGCTGTTAACTTCGACAACTTTCGACCCAGGTGGATGAAAATAGCCGTAATGGATCAGTTTAGACCCGTAATATGCTTTAGATATTCAAATTTTCCACAAAGTGGGAAGCTAGGTGCAATGGTTTAGCTTAATGAGGTCGTAGAGTACAATATTTAGTTTTAAATAGTAAATCTTTGTATGGAATCAATTTCTGCTGTTAAATTCGACAACTTTCGACCCAGGTGGATGAAAATAGCCGTAATGGATCAGTTTAGACCCGTAATATGCTTTTGATATTCAAATTTTCCATAAATTGGGAAGCTAGGTGCAATGGTTTAGCCCAATGAGGTCGTAGAGTACAATATTTAGTTTAAAATGGTAAATCTTTGTATGGAGTCAATCTCTGCTGTTAACTTCGACAACTTTCGACCCAGGTGGATGAAAATAGCCGTAATGGATCAGTTTAAGCCCGTAATATGCTTTAGATATTCAAATTTTCCACAAATTGGGAAGCTAGGTGCAATGGTTTAGCCTAATGAGGTCGTAGAGTACAATATTTAGTTTTAAATAGTAAATCTTTGTATGGAATCAATTTCTGCTGTTAAATTCGACAACTTTCGACCCAGGTGGATGAAAATAGCCGTAATAGATCAGTTTAGACCCGTAATATGCTTTAGATATTCAAATTTTCCACAAAGTGGGAAGCTAGGTGCAATGGTTTAGCTTAATGAGGTCGTAGAGTACAATATTTAGTTTTAAATAGTAAATCTTTGTATGGAATCAATTTCTGCTGTTAACTTCGACAACTTTCGACCCAGGTGGATGAAAATAGCCGTAATGGATCAGTTTAGACCCGTAATATGCTTTAGATATTCAAATTTTCCACAAATTGGGAAGCTAGGTGCAATGGTTTAGCCTAATGAGGTCGTAGAGTACAATATTTAGTTTTAAATAGTAAATCTTTGTATGGAATCAATTTCTGCTGTTAACTTCGACAACTTTCGACCAAGGTGGATGAAAATAGCCGTAATGGATCAGTTTAGACCCGTAATATGCTTTAGATATTCAAATTTTCCACAAATTGGGAAGCTAGGTGCAATGGTTTAGCCTAATGAGGTCGTAGAGTACAATATTTAGTTTTAAATAGTAAATCTTTGTATGGAATCAATTTCTGCTGTTAAATTCAACAACTTTCGACCCAGGTGGATGAAAATTGCCGTAATAGATCAGTTTAGACCCGTAATATGCTTTAGATATTCAAATTTTCCATAAATTGGGAAGCTAGGTGCAATGGTTTAGCCTAATGAGGTCGTAGAGTACAATATTTAGTTTTAAATAGTTAATTTTTGTATGGAATCAATTTCTGCTGTTAAATTCGACAACTTTCGACCCAGGTGGATGAAAATAGCCGTAATGGATCAGTTTAAACCCGTAATATGCTTTAGATATTCAAATTTTCCACAAATTGGGAAGCTAGGTGCAATGGTTTAGCCTAATGAGGTCGTAGAGTACAATATTTAGTTTTAAATAGTAAATCTTTGTATGGAATCAATTTCTGCTGTTAAATTCGACAACTTTCGACCCAGGTGGATGAAAATAGCCGTAATAGATCAGTTTAGACCCGTAATATGCTTTAGATATTCAAATTTTCCACAAAGTGGGAAGCTAGGTGCAATGGTTTAGCCTAATGAGGTCGTAGAGTACAATATTTAGTTTTAAATAGTAATTCTTTGTATGGAATCAATTTCTGCTGTTAAATTCAACAACTTTCGACCCAGGTGGATGAAAATAGCCGTAATGGATCAGTTTAGACCCGTAATATGCTTTAGATATTCAAATTTTCCACAAATTGGGAAGCTAGGTGCAATGGTTTAGCCTAATGAGGTCGTAGAGTACAATATTTAGTTTTAAATAGTAAATCTTTGTATGGAATCAATTTCTGCTGTTAACTTCGACAACTTTCGACCCAGGTGGATGAAAATAGCCGTAATGGATCAGTTTAGACCCGTAATATGCTTTAGATATTTAAATTTTCCACAAATTGGGAAGCTAGGTGCAATGGTTTAGCCTAATGAGGTCGTAGAGTACAATATTTAGTTTTAAATAGTAAATCTTTGTATGGAATCAATTTCTGCTGTTAACTTCGACAACTTTCGACCCAGGTGGATGAAAATAGCCGTAATGGATCAGT
Organism: Lordiphosa clarofinis; assembly: GCA_018904275.1. Lineage (NCBI taxonomy): Eukaryota > Metazoa > Arthropoda > Insecta > Diptera > Drosophilidae > Lordiphosa > Lordiphosa clarofinis. Next base: position 70,316 of record JAEIGQ010000386.1, on the reverse strand, counting down.
TTAGACCCGTAATATGCTTTAGATATTCAAATTTTCCACAAAGTGGGAAGCTAGGTGCAATGGTTTATCTTAATGAGGTCGTAGAGTACAATATTTAGTTTTAAATAGTAAATCTTTGTATGGAATCAATTTCTGCTGTTAAATTCGACAACTTTCGACCCAGGTGGATGAAAATAGCCGTAATGGATCAGTTTAGACCCGTAATATGCTTTAGATATTCAAATTTTCCACAAATTGGGAAGCTAGGTGCAATGGTTTAGCCTAATGAGGTCGTAGAGTACAATATTTACTTTTAAATAGTAAATCTTTGTATGGAATCAATTTCTGCTGTTAACTTCGACAACTTTCGACCAAGGTGGATGAAAATAGCCGTAATGGATCAGTTTAGACCCGTAATATGCTTAAGATATTCAAACTTTCCACAAATTGGGAAGCTAGGTGCAATGGTTTAGCCTAATGAGGTCGTAGAGTACAATATTTAGTTTTAAATAGTAAATCTTTGTATGGAATCAATTTCTGCTGTTAAATTCAACAACTTTCGACCCAGGTGGATAAAAATAGCCGTAATAGATCAGTTTAGACCCGTAATATGCTTTAGATATTCAAATTTTCCATAAATTGGGAAGCTAGGTGCAATGGTTTAGCCTAATGAGGTCGTAGAGTACAATATTTAGTTTTAAATAGTTAATCTTTGTATGGAATCAATTTCTGCTGTTAAATTCGACAACTTTTGACCCAGGTGGATGAAAATAGCCGTAATGGATCAGTTTAAACCCGTAATATGCTTTAGATATTCAAATTTTCCACAAATTGGGAAGCTAGGTGCAATGGTTTAGCCTAATGAGGTCGTAGAGTACAATATCTAGTTTTAAATAGTAAATCTTTGTATGGAATCAATTTCTGCTGTTAAATTCGACAACTTTCGACCCAGGTGGATGAAAATAGCCGTAATAGATCAGTTTAGACCCGTAATATGCTTTAGATATTCAAATTTTCCACAAAGTGGGAAGCTAGGTGCAATGGTTTAGCCTAATGAGGTCGTAGAGTACAATATTTAGTTTTAAATAGTTAATCTTTGTATGGAATCAATTTCTGCTGTTAAATTCGACAACTTTCGACCCAGGTGGATGAAAATAGACGTAATGGATCAGTTTAGACCCGTAATATGCTTAAGATATTCAAATTTTCCACAAATTGGGAAGCTAGGTGCAATGGTTTAGCCTAATGAGGCCGTAGAGTACAATATTTAGTTTTAAATAGTAAATCTTTGTATGGAATCAATTTCTGCTGTTAACTTCGACAACTTTCGACCCAGGTGGATGAAAATAGCCGTAATGGATCAGTTTAAGCCCGTAATATGCTTTAGATATTCAAATTTTCCACAAATTGGGAAGCTAGGTGCAATGGTTTAGCCTAATGAGGTCGTAGAGTACAATATTTAGTTTTAAATAGTAAATCTTTGTATGGAATCAATTTCTGCTGTTAAATTCGACAATTTTCGACCCAGGTGGATGAAAATAGCCGTAATAGATCAGTTTAGACCCGTAATATGCTTTAGATATTCAAATTTTCCACAAAGTGGGAAGCTAGGTGCAATGGTTTAGCCTAATGAGGTCGTAGAGTACAATATTTAGTTTAAAATGGTAAATCTTTGTATGGAGTCAATCTCTGCTGTTAAATTCGACAACTTTCGACCCAGGTGGATGAAAATAGCCGTAATGGATCAGTTTAGACCCGTAATATGCTTTAGATATTCAAATTTTCCATAAATTGGGAAGCTAGGTGCAATGGTTTAGCCCAATGAGGTCGTAGAGTACAATATTTAGTTTAAAATGGTAAATCTTTGTATGGAGTCAATTTCTGCTGTTAACTTCGACAACTTTCGACCCAGGTGGATGAAAATAGCCGTAATGGATCAGTTTAAGCCCGTAATATGCTTTAGATATTCAAATTTTCCACAAATTGGGAAGCTAGGTGCAATGGTTTAGCCTAATGAGGTCGTAGAGTACAATATTTAGTTTTAAATAGTTAATCTTTGTATGGAATCAATTTCTGCTGTTAAATTCGACAACTTTCGACCCAGGTGGATGAAAATAGACGTAATGGATCAGTTTAGACCCGTAATATGCTTTAGATATTCAAATTTTCCACAAATTGGGAAGCTAGGTGCAATGGTTTAGCCTAATGAGGTCGTAGAGTACAATATTTAGTTTTAAATAGTAAATCTTTGTATGGAATCAGTTTCTGCTGTTAACTTCGACAACTTTCGACCCAGGTGGATGAAAATAGCCGTAATGGATCAGTTTAGACCCGTAATATGCTTTAGATATTCAAATTTTCCACAAATTGGGAAGCTAGGTGCAATGGTTTAGCCTAATGAGGTCGTAGAGTACAATATTTAGTTTTAAATAGTAAATCTTTGTATGGAATCAATTTCTGCTGTTAACTTCGACAACTTTCGACCCAGGTGGATGAAAATAGCCCTAATGGATCAGTTTAGACCCGTAATATGCTTTAGATATTCAAATTTTCCACAAAGTGGGAAGCTAGGTGCAATGGTTTAGCTTAATGAGGTCGTAGAGTACAATATTTAGTTTTAAATAGTTAATCTTTGTATGGAATCAATTTCTGCTGTTAAATTCGACAACTTTCGACCCAGGTGGATGAAAATAGCCGTAATGGATCAGTTTAGACCCGTAATATGCTTTAGAAATTCAAATTTTCCATAAATTGGGAAGCTAGGTGCAATGGTTTAGCCCAATGAGGTCGTAGAGTACAATATTTAGTTTAAAATGGTAAATCTTTGTATGGAGTCAATCTCTGCTGTTAACTTCGACAACTTTCGACCCAGGTGGATGAAAATAGCCGTAATGGATCAGTTTAGACCCGTAATATGCTTTAGATATTCAAATTTTCCACAAATTGGGAAGCTAGGTGCAATGGTTTAGCCTAATGAGGTCGTAGAGTACAATATTTAGTTTTAAATAGTAAATCTTTGTATGGAATCAATTTCTGCTGTTAAATTCAACAACTTTCGACCCAGGTGGATGAAAATTGCCGTAATAGATCAGTTTAGACCCGTAATATGCTTTAGATATTCAAATTTTCCATAAATTGGGAAGCTAGGTGCAATGGTTTAGCCTAATGAGGTCGTAGAGTACAATATTTAGTTTTAAATAGTTAATCTTTGTATGGAATCAATTTCTGCTGTTAAATTCGACAACTTTCGACCCAGGTGGATGAAAATAGACGTAATGGATCAGTTTAGACCCGTAATATGCTTAAGATATTCAAATTTTCCACAAATTGGGAAGCTAGGTGCAATGGTTTAGCCTAATGAGGTCGTAGAGTACAATATTTAGTTTTAAATAGTAAATCTTTGTATGGAATCAATTTCTGCTGTTAACTTCGACAACTTTCGACCCAGGTGGATGAAAATAGCCGTAATGGATCAGTTTAGACCCGTAATATGCTTTAGATATTCAAATTTTCCATAAATTGGGAAGCTAGGTGCAATGGTTTAGCCCAATGAGGTCGTAGAGTACAATATTTAGTTTAAAATGGTAAATCTTTGAATGGAGTCTATCTCTGCTGTTAACTTCGACAACTTTCGACCCAGGTGGATGAAAATAGCCGTAATGGATCAGTTTAGACCCGTAATATGCTTTAGATATTCAAATTTTCCACAAAGTGGGAAGCTAGGTGCAATGGTTTAGCCTAATGAGGTCGTAGAGTACAATATTTAGTTTTAAATAGTTAATCTTTGTATGGAATCAATTTCTGCTGTTAAATTCGACAACTTTCGACCCAGGTGGATGAAAATAGCCGTAATGGATCAGTTTAAACCCGTAATATGCTTTAGATATTCAAATTTTCCACAAATTGGGAAGCTAGGTGCAATGGTTTAGCCTAATGAGGTCGTAGAGTCCAATATTTAGTTTTAAATAGTAAATCTTTGTATGGAATAAATTTCTGCTGTTAAATTCGACAACTTTCGACCCAGGTGGATGAAAATAGCCGTAATGGATCAGTTTAAGCCCGTAATATGCTTTAGATATTCAAATTTTCCACAAATTGGGAAGCTAGGTGCAATGGTTTATCCTAATGAGGTCGTAGAGTACAATATTTAGTTTTAAATAGTAAATCTTTGTATGGAATCAATTTCTGCTGTTAAATTCGACAACTTTCGACCCAGGTGGATGAAAATAGCCGTAATAGATCAGTTTAGACCCGTAATATGCTTTAGATATTCAAATTTTCCACAAAGTGGGAAGCTAGGTGCAATGGTTTAGCTTAATGAGGTCGTAGAGTACAATATTTAGTTTTAAATAGTTAATCTTTGTATGGAATCAATTTCTGCTGTTAAATTCGACAACTTTCGACCCAGGTGGATGAAAATAGCCGTAATGGATCAGTTTAGACCCATAATATGCTTTAGATATTCAAATTTTCCACAAAGTGGGAAGCTAGGTGCAATGGTTTAGCTTAATGAGGTCGTAGAGTACAATATTTAGTTTTAAATAGTTAATCTTTGTATGGAATCAATTTCTGCTGTTAAATTCGACAACTTTCGACCCAGGTGGATGAAAATAGCCGTAATGGATCAGTTTAGACCCATAATATGCTTTAGATATTCAAATTTTCCACAAATTGGGAAGCTAGGTGCAATGGTTTAGCCTAATGAGGTCGTAGAGTACAATATTTAGTTTTAAATAGTAAATCTTTGTATGGAATCAATTTCTGCTGTTAACTTCGACAACTTTCGACCCAGGTGGATGAAAATAGCCGTAATGGATCAGTTTAGACCCGTAATATGCTTTAGATATTCAAATTTTCCACAAATTGGGAAGCTAGGTGCAATGGTTTAGCCTAATGAGGTCGTAGAGTACAATATGTAGTTTTAAATAGTAAATCTTTGTATGGAATCAATTTCTGCTGTTAACTTCGACAACTTTCGACCCAGGTGGATGAAAATAGCCGTAATGGATCAGTTTAGACCCGTAATATGCTTTAGATATTCAAATTTTCCACAAAGTGGGAAGCTAGGTGCAATGGTTTAGCCTAATGAGGTCGTAGAGTACAATATTTAGTTTTAAATAGTAAATCTTTGTATGGAATCAATTTCTGCTGTTAACTTCGACAACTTTCGACCCAGGTGGATGAAAATAGCCGTAATGGATCAGTTTAGACCCGTAATATGCTTTAGATATTCAAATTTTCCACAAATTGGGAAGCTAGGTGCAATGGTTTAGCCTAATGAGGTCGTAGAGTACAATATGTAGTTTTAAATAGTAAATCTTTGTATGGAATCAATTTCTGCTGTTAACTTCGACAACTTTCGACCCAGGTGGATGAAAATAGCCGTAATGGATCAGTTTAGACCCGTAATATGCTTTAGATATTCAAATTTTCCACAAAGTGGGAAGCTAGGTGCAATGGTTTAGCCTAATGAGGTCGTAGAGTACAATATTTAGTTTTAAATAGTAAATCTTTGTGTGGAATCAATTTCTGCTGTTAACTTCGACAACTTTCGACCCAGGTGGATGAAAATAGCCGTAATGGATCAGTTTAGACCCGTAATATGCTTTAGATATTCAAATTTTCCACAAATTGGGAAGCTAGGTGCAATGGTTTAGCCTAATGAGGTCGTAGAGTACAATATGTAGTTTTAAATAGTAAATCTTTGTATGGAATCAATTTCTGCTGTTAACTTCGACAACTTTCGACCCAGGTGGATGAAAATAGCCGTAATGGATCAGTTTAGACCCGTAATAAGCTTTAGATATTCAAATTTTCCACAAAGTGGGAAGCTAGGTGCAATGGTTTAGCCTAATGAGGTCGTAGAGTACAATATTTAGTTTTAAATAGTTAATCTTTGTATGGAATCAATTTCTGCTGTTAAATTCGACAACTTTCGACCCAGGTGGATGAAAATAGCCGTAATGGATCAGTTTAAACCCGTAATATTCTTTAGATATTCAAATTTTCCACAAATTGGGAAGCTAGGTGCAATGGTTTAGCCTAATGAGGTCGTAGAGTACAATATTTAGTTTTAAATAGTAAATCTTTGTATGGAATCAATTTCTGCTGTTAACTTCGACAACTTTCGACCCAGGTGGATGAAAATAGCCGTAATGGATCAGTTTAGACCCGTAATATGCTTTAGATATTCAAATTTTCCACAAATTGGGAAGCTAGGTGCAATGGTTTAGCCTATCGAGGTCGTAGAGTACAATATTTAGTTTTAAATAGTTAATCTTTGTATGGAATCAATTTCTGCTGTTAAATTCGACAACTTTCGACCCAGGTGGATGAAAATAGCCGTAATGGATCAGTTTAGACCCGTAATATGCTTTAGATATTCAAATTTTCCACAAAGTGGGAAGCTAGGTGCAATGGTTTAGCCTAATGAGGTCGTAGAGTACAATATTTAGTTTTAAATAGTTAATCTTTGTATGGAATCAATTTCTGCTGTTAACTTCGACAACTTTCGACCCAGGTGGATGAAAATAGCCGTAATGGATCAGTTTAGACCCGTAATATGCTTTAGATATTCAAATTTTTTACAAAGTGGGAAGCTAGGTGCAATGGTTTAGCCTAATGAGGTCGTAGAGTACAATATTTAGTTTTAAATAGTAAATCTTTGTATGGAATCAATTTCTGCTGTTAAATTCGACAACTTTCGACCCAGGTGGATGAAAATAGCCGTAATAGATCAGTTTAGACCCGTAATATGCTTTAGATATTCAAATTTTCCACAAAGTGGGAAGCTAGGTGCAATGGTTTAGCTTAATGAGGTCGTAGAGTACAATATTTAGTTTTAAATAGTTAATCTTTGTATGGAATCAATTTCTGCTGTTAAATTCGACAACTTTCGACCCAGGTGGATGAAAATAGCCGTAATAGATCAGTTTAGACCCGTAATATGCTTAAGATATTTAAATTTTCCACAAAGTGGGAAGCTAGGTGCAATGGTTTAGCCTAATGAGGTCGTAGAGTACAATATTTAGTTTTAAATAGTTAATCCTTGTATGGAATCAATTTCTGCTGTTAACTTCGACAACTTTCGACCCAGGTGGATGAAAATAGCCGTAATGGATCAGTTTAGACCCGTAATATGCTTTAGATATTCAAATTTTTTACAAAGTGGGAAGCTAGGTGCAATGGTTTAGCCTAATGAGGTCGTAGAGTACAATATTTAGTTTTAAATAGTAAATCTTTGTATGGAATCAATTTCTGCTGTTAAATTCGACAACTTTCGACCCAGGTGGATGAAAATAGCCGTAATGGATCAGTTTAGACCCGTAATATGCTTTAGATATTCAAATTTTCCACAAAGTGGGAAGCTAGGTGCAATGGTTTAGCTTAATGAGGTCGTAGAGTACAATATTTAGTTTTAAATAGTAAATCTTTGTATGGAATCAATTTCTGCTGTTAAATTCGACAACTTTCGACCCAGGTGGATGAAAATAGCCGTAATAGATCAGTTTAGACCCGTAATATGCTTTAGATATTCAAATTTTCCACAAAGTGGGAAGCTAGGTGCAATGGTTTAGCTTAATGAGGTCGTAGAGTACAATATTTAGTTTTAAATAGTAAATCTTTGTATGGAATCAATTTCTGCTGTTAAATTCGACAACTTTCGACCCAGGTGGATGAAAATAGCCGTAATAGATCAGTTTAGACCCGTAATATGCTTTAGATATTTAAATTTTCCACAAAGTGGGAAGCTAGGTGCAATGGTTTAGCTTAATGAGGTCGTAGAGTACAATATTTAGTTTTAAATAGTTAATCTTTGTATGGAATCAATTTCTGCTGTTAAATTCGACAACTTTCGACCCAGGTGGATGAAAATAGCCGTAATGGATCAGTTTAGACCCGTAATATGCTTTAGATATTCAAATTTTCCACAAATTGGGAAGCTAGGTGCAATGGTTTAGCCTAATGAGGTCGTAGAGTACAATATTTAGTTTTAAATAGTAAATCTTTGTATGGAATCAATTTCTGCTGTTAACTTCGACAACTTTCGACCCAGGTGGATGAAAATAGCCGTAATGGATCAGTTTAGACCCGTAATATACTTTAGATATTCAAATTTTCCACAAATTGGGAAGCTAGGTGCAATGGTTTAGCCTAATGAGGTCGTAGAGTACAATATGTAGTTTTAAATAGTAAATCTTTGTATGGAATCAATTTCTGCTGTTAACTTTGACAACTTTCGACCCAGGTGGATGAAAATAGCCGTAATGGATCAGTTTAGACCCGTAATATGCTTTAGATATTCAAATTTTCCACAAAGTGGGAAGCTAGGTGCAATGGTTTAGCCTAATGAGGTCGTAGAGTACAATATTTAGTTTTAAATAGTAAATCTTTGTATGGAATCAATTTCTGCTGTTAACTTCGACAACTTTCGACCCAGGTGGATGAAAATAGCCGTAATGGATCAGTTTAGACCCGTAATATGCTTTAGATATTCAAATTTTCCACAAATTGGGAAGCTAGGTGCAATGGTTTAGCCTAATGAGGTCGTAGAGTACAATATTTAGTTTAAATAGTTAATCTTTGTATGGAATCAATTTCTGCTGTTAAATTCGACAACTTTCGACCCAGATGGATGAAAATAGCCGTAATAGATCAGTTTAGACCCGTAATATGCTTTAGATATTCAAATTTTCCACAAAGTGGGAAGCTAGGTGCAATGGTTTAGCTTAATGAGGTCGTAGAGTACAATATTTAGTTTTAAATAGTAAATCTTTGTACGGAATCAATTTCTGCTGTTAACTTCGACAACTTTCGACCCAGGTGGATGAAAATAGCCGTAATGGATCAGTTTAGACCCGTAATATGCTTTAGATATTCAAATTTTCCACAAATTGGGAAGCTAGGTGCAATGGTTTAGCCTAATGAGGTCGTAGAGTACAATATTTAGTTTTAAATAGTAAATCTTTGTATGGAATCAATTTCTGCTGTTAAATTCGACAACTTTCGACCCAGGTGGATGAAAATAGCCGTAATGGATCAGTTTAGACCCGTAATATGCTTTAGATATTAAAATTTTCCACAAAGCCGTAATAGATCAGTTTAGACCCGTAATATGCTTTAGATATTCAAATTTTCCACAAAGTGGGAAGCTAGGTGCAATGGTTTAGCTTAATGAGGTCGTAGAGTACAATATTTAGTTTTAAATAGTTAATCTTTGTATGGAATCAATTTCTGCTGTTAAATTCGACAACTTTCGACCCAGGTGGATGAAAATAGCCGTAATAGATCAGTTTAGACCCGTAATATGCTTAAGATATTTAAATTTTCCACAAAGTGGGAAGCTAGGTGCAATGGTTTAGCTTAATGAGGTCGTAGAGTACAATATTTAGTTTTAAATAGTTAATCCTTGTATGGAATCAATTTCTGCTGTTAAATTCGACAACTTTCGACCCAGGTGGATGAAAATAGCCGTAATGGATCAGTTTAGACCCGTAATATGCTTTAGATATTCAAATTTTCCACAAATTGGGAAGCTAGGTGCAATGGTTTAGCCTAATGAGGTCGTAGAGTACAATATTTAGTTTTAAACAGTAAATCTTTGTATGGAATCAATTTCTGCTGTTAACTTCGACAACTTTCGACCCAGGTGGATGAAAATAGCCGTAATGGATCAGTTTAGGTCCGTAATATGCTTTAGATATTCAAATTTTCCACAAAGTGGGAAGCTAGGTGCAATGGTTTAGCCTAATGAGGTCGTAGAGTACAATATTTAGTTTTAAATAGTAAATCTTTGTATGGAATCAATTTCTGCTGTTAACTTCGACAACTTTCGACCCAGGTGGATGAAAATAGCCGTAATGGATCAGTTTACACCCGTAATATGCTTTAGATATTCAAATTTTCCACAAAGTGGGAAGCTAGGTGCAATGGTTTAGCCTAATGAGGTCGTAGAGTACAATATTTAGTTTTAAATAGTAAATCTTTGTATGGAATCAATTTCTGCTGTTAAATTCGACAACTTTCGACCCAGGTGGATGAAAATAGCCGTAATAGATCAGTTTAGACCCGTAATATGCTTTAGATATTCAAATTTTCCACAAAGTGGGAAGCTAGGTGCAATGGTTTAGCTTAATGAGGTCGTAGAGTACAATATTTAGTTTTAAATAGTTAATCTTTGTATGGAATCAATTTCTGCTGTTAAATTCGACAACTTTCGACCCAGGTGGATGAAAATAGCCGTAATGGATCAGTTTAGACCCGTAATATGCTTTAGATATTCAAATTTTCCACAAATTGGGAAGCTAGGTGCAATGGTTTAGCCTAATGAGGTCGTAGAGTACAATATTTAGTTTTAAATAGTAAATCTTTGTATGGAATCAATTTCTGCTGTTAACTTCGACAACTTTCGACCCAGGTGGATGAAAATAGCCGTAATGGATCAGTTTAGACCCGTAATATGCTTTAGATATTAAAATTTTCCACAAATTGGGAAGCTAGGTGCAATGGTTTAGCCTAATGAGGTCGTAGAGTACAATATTTAGTTTTAAATAGTAAATCTTTGTATGGAATCAATTTCTGCTGTTAACTTCGACAACTTTCGACCCAGGTGGATGAAAATAGACGTAATGGATCAGTTTAGACCCGTAATATGCTTTAGATATTCAAATTTTCCACAAATTGGGAAGCTAGGTGCAATGGTTTAGCCTAATGAGGTCGTAGAGTACAATATTTAGTTTTAAATAGTAAATCTTTGTATGGAATCAATTTCTGCTGTTAAATTCGACAACTTTCGACCCAGGTGGATGAAAATAGCCGTAATGGATCAGTTTAGACCCGTAATATTCTTTAGATATTCAAATTTTCCACAAAGTGGGAAGCTGGGTGCAATGGTTTAGCCTAATGAGGTCGTAGAGTACAATATTTAGTTTTAAATAGTAAATCTTTGTATGGAATCAATTTCTGCTGTTAACTTCGACAACTTTCGACCCAGGTGGATGAAAATAGCCGTAATGGATCAGTTTAGACCCGTAATATTCTTTAGATATTCAAATTTTCCACAAAGTGGGAAGCTGGGTGCAATGGTTTAGCCTAATGAGGTCGTAGAGTACAATATTTAGTTTTAAATAGTAAATCTTTGTATGGAATCAATTTCTGCTGTTAAATTCGACAACTTTCGACCCAGGTGGATGAAAATAGCCGTAATAGATCAGTTTAGACCCGTAATATGCTTTAGATATTCAAATTTTCCACAAAGTGGGAAGCTAGGTGCAATGGTTTAGCTTAATAAGGTCGTAGAGTACAATATTTAGTTTTAAATAGTTAATCTTTGTATGGAATCAATTTCTGCTGTTAAATTCGACAACTTTCGACCCAGGTGGATGAAAATAGCCGTAATGGATCAGTTTAGACCCGTAATATGCTTTAGATATTCAAATTTTCCGCAAATTGGGAAGCTAGGTGCAATGGTTTAGCCTAATGAGGTCGTAGAGTACAATATTTAGTTTTAAATAGTAAATCTTTGTATGGAATCAATTTCTGCTGTTAAATTCGACAACTTTCGACCCAGGTGGATGAAAATAGCCGTAATGGATCAGTTTAGACCCGTAATATGCTTTAGATATTCAAATTTTCCGCAAATTGGGAAGCTAGGTGCAATGGTTTAGCCTAATGAGGTCGTAGAGTACAATATTTAGTTTTAAATAGTAAATCTTTGTATGGAATCAATTTCTGCTGTTAAATTCGACAACTTTCGACCCAGGTGGATGAAAATAGCCGTAATAGATCAGTTTAGACCCGTAATATGCTTTAGATATTCAAATTTTCCACAAAGTGGGAAGCTAGGTGCAATGGTTTAGCTTAATGAGGTCGTAGAGTACAATATTTAGTTTTAAATAGTTAATCATTGTATGGAATCAATTTCTGCTGTTAAATTCGACAACTTTCGACCCAGGTGGATGAAAATAGCCGTAATAGATCAGTTTAGACCCGTAATATGCTTTAATATGCTAGGTGCAATGGTTTAGCTTAATGAGGTCGTAGAGTACAATACTTAGTTTTAAATAGTAAATCTTTGTATGGAATCAATTTCTGCTGTTAAATTCGACAACTTTCGACCCAGGTGGATGAAAATAGCCGTAATAGATCAGTTTAGACCCGTAATATGCTTTAGATATTCAAATTTTCCACAAAGTGGGAAGCTAGGTGCAATGGTTTAGCTTAATAAGGTCGTAGAGTACAATATTTAGTTTTAAATAGTTAATCTTTGTATGGAATCAATTTCTGCTGTTAAATTCGACAACTTTCGACCCAGGTGGATGAAAATAGCCGTAATGGATCAGTTTAGACCCGTAATATGCTTTAGATATTCAAATTTTCCGCAAATTGGGAAGCTAGGTGCAATGGTTTAGCCTAATGAGGTCGTAGAGTACAATATTTAGTTTTAAATAGTAAATCTTTGTATGGAATCAATTTCTGCTGTTAACTTCGACAACTTTCGACCCAGGTGGATGAAAATAGCCGTAATGGATCAGTTTAGACCCGTAATATGCTTTAGATATTCAAATTTTCCACAAATTGGGAAGCTAGGTGCAATGGTTTAGCCTAATGAGGTCGTAGAGTACAATATTAAGTTTTAAATAGTAAATCTTTGTATGGAATCAATTTCTGCTGTTAAATTCGACAACTTTCGACCCAGGTGGATGAAAATAGCCGTAATGGATCAGTTTAGACCCGTAATATGCTTTAGATATTCAAATTTTCCACAAATTGGGAAGCTAGGTGCAATGGTTTAGCCTAATGAGGTCGTAGAGTACAATATTTAGTTTTAAATAGTAAATCTTTGTATGGAATCAATTTCTGCTGTTAACTTCGACAACTTTCGACCCAGGTGGATGAAAATAGCCGTAATGGATCAGTTTAGACCCGTAATTTGCTTTAGATATTCAAATTTTCCACAAAGTGGGAAGCTAGGTGCAATGGTTTAGCTTAATGAGGTCGTAGAGTACAATATTTAGTTTTAAATAGTTAATCTTTGTATGGAATCAATTTCTGCTGTTAAATTCGACAACTTTCGACCCAGGTGGATGAAAATAGCCTTAATGGATCAGTTTAGACCCGTAATATGCTTTAGATATTCAAATTTTCCACAAATTGGGAAGCTAGGTGCAATGGTTTAGCCTAATGAGGTCGTAGAGTACAATATTTAGTTTTAAATAGTTAATCTTTGTATGGAATCAATTTCTGCTGTTAAATTCGACAACTTTCGACCCAGGTGGATGAAAATAGCCGTAATGGATCAGTTTAAACCCGTAATATGCTTTAGATATTCAAATTTTCCACAAATTGGGAAGCTAGGTGCAATGGTTTAGCCTAATGAGGTCGTAGAGTACAATATTTAGTTTTAAATAGTAAATCTTTGTATGGAATCAATTTCTGCTGTTAACTTCGACAACTTTCGACCCAGGTGGATGAAAATAGCCGTAATGGATCAGTTTAGACCCGTAATATGCTTTAGATATTCAAATTTTCCACAAAGTGGGAAGCTAGGTGCAATGGTTTAGCCTAATGAGGTCGTAGAGTACAATATTTAGTTTTAAATAGTAAATCTTTGTATGGAATCAATTTCTGGTGTTAAATTCGACAACTTTCGACCCAGGTGGATGAAAATAGCCGTAATAGATCAGTTTAGACCCGTAATATGCTTTAGATATTCAAATTTTCCACAAAGTGGGAAGCTAGGTGCAATGGTTTAGCTTAATGAGGTCGTAGAGTACAATATTTAGATTTAAATAGTAAATCTTTGTATGGAATCAATTTCTGCTGTTAAATTCGACAACTTTCGACCCAGGTGGATGAAAATAGCCGTAATGGATCAGTTTAGACCCGTAATATGCTTTAGATATTCAAATTTTCCACAAATTGGGAAGCTAGGTGCAATGGTTTAGCCTAATGAGGTCGTAGAGTACAATATTAAGTTTTAAATAGTAAATCTTTGTATGGAATCAATTTCTGCTGTTAAATTCGACAACTTTCGACCCAGGTGGATGAAAATAGCCGTAATGGATCAGTTTAGACCCGTAATATGCTTTAGATATTCAAATTTTCCACAAATTGGGAAGCTAGGTGCAATGGTTTAGCCTAATGAGGTCGTAGAGTACAATATTTAGTTTTAAATAGTAAATCTTTGTATGGAATCAATTTCTGCTGTTAACTTCGACAACTTTCGACCCAGGTGGATGAAAATAGCCGTAATGGATCAGTTTAGACCCGTAATTTGCTTTAGATATTCAAATTTTCCACAAAGTGGGAAGCTAGGTGCAATGGTTTAGCTTAATGAGGTCGTAGAGTACAATATTTAGTTTTAAATAGTTAATCTTTGTATGGAATCAATTTCTGCTGTTAAATTCGACAACTTTCGACCCAGGTGGATGAAAATAGCCTTAATGGATCAGTTTAGACCCGTAATATGCTTTAGATATTCAAATTTTCCACAAATTGGGAAGCTAGGTGCAATGGTTTAGCCTAATGAGGTCGTAGAGTACAATATTTAGTTTTAAATAGTTAATCTTTGTATGGAATCAATTTCTGCTGTTAAATTCGACAACTTTCGACCCAGGTGGATGAAAATAGCCGTAATGGATCAGTTTAAACCCGTAATATGCTTTAGATATTCAAATTTTCCACAAATTGGGAAGCTAGGTGCAATGGTTTAGCCTAATGAGGTCGTAGAGTACAATATTTAGTTTTAAATAGTAAATCTTTGTATGGAATCAATTTCTGCTGTTAACTTCGACAACTTTCGACCCAGGTGGATGAAAATAGCCGTAATGGATCAGTTTAGACCCGTAATATGCTTTAGATATTCAAATTTTCCACAAAGTGGGAAGCTAGGTGCAATGGTTTAGCCTAATGAGGTCGTAGAGTACAATATTTAGTTTTAAATAGTAAATCTTTGTATGGAATCAATTTCTGCTGTTAAATTCGACAACTTTCGACCCAGGTGGATGAAAATAGCCGTAATAGATCAGTTTAGACCCGTAATATGCTTTAGATATTCAAATTTTCCACAAAGTGGGAAGCTAGGTGCAATGGTTTAGCTTAATGAGGTCGTAGAGTACAATATTTAGATTTAAATAGTTAATCTTTGTATGGAATCAATTTCTGCTGTTAAATTCGACAACTTTCGACCCAGGTGGATGAAAATAGCCGTAATAGACCAGTTTAGACCCGTAATATGCTTTAGATATTCAAATATTCCACAAAGTGGGAAGCTAGGTGCAATGGTTTAGCTTAATGAGGTCGTAGAGTACAATATTTAGTTTTAAATAGTTAATCTTTGTATGGAATCAATTTCTGCTGTTAAATTCGACAACTTTCGACCCAGGTGGATGAAAATAGCCGTAATGGATCAGTTTAGACCCGTAATATGCTTTAGATATTCAAATTTTCCACAAATTGGGAAGCTAGGTGCAATGGTTTAGCCTAATGAGGTCGTAGAGTACAATATTTAGTTTTAAATAGTTAATCTTTGTATGGAATCAATTTCTGCTGTTAAATTCGACAACTTTCGACCCAGGTGGATGAAAATAGCCGTAATAGATCAGTTTAGACCCGTAATATGCTTTAGATATTCAAATTTTCCACAAATTGGGAAGCTAGGTGCAATGGTTTAGCCTAATGAGGTCGTAGAGTACAATATTTAGTTTTAAATAGTAAATCTTTGTATGGAATCAATTTCTGCTGTTAACTTCGACAACTTTCGACCCAGGTGGATGAAAATAGCCGTAATGGATCAGTTAAGACCCGTAATATGCTTTAGATATTCAAATTTTTCACAGATTGGGATGCTAGGTGCAATGGTTTAGCCTAATGAGGTCGTAGAGTACAATATTTAGTTTTAAATAGTAAATCTTTGTATGGAATCAATTTCTGCTGTTAACTTCGACAACTTTCGACCCAGGTGGATGAAAAAAGCCGTATGGATCAGTTTAGACCCGTAATATGCTTTAGGTATTCAAATTTTCCACAAAGTGGGAAGCTAGGTGCAATGGTTTAGCTTAATGAGGTCGTAGAGTACAAGATTTAGTTTTAAATAGTTGATCTTTGTATGGAATCAATTTCTGCTGTTAAATTCGACAACTTTCGACCCAGGTGGATGAAAATAGCCGTAATGGATCAGTTTAGACCCGTAATATGCTTTAGATATTCAAATTTTCCACAAATTGGGAAGCTAGGTGCAATGGTTTAGCTTAATGAGGTCGTAGAGTACAATATTTAGTTTTAAATAGTTAATCTTTGTATGGAATCAATTTCTGCTGTTAAATTCGACAACTTTCGACCCAGGTGGATGAAAATAGCCGTAATGGATCAGTTTAGACCCGTAATATGCTTTAGATATTCAAATTTTCCACAAATTGGGAAGCTAGGTGCAATGGTTTAGCCTAATGAGGTCGTAGAGTACAATATTTAGTTTTAAATAGTAAATCTTTGTATGGAATCAATTTCTGCTGTTAAATTCGACAACTTTCGACCCAGGTGGATGAAAATAGCCAAAATAGATCAGTTTAGACCCGTAATATGCTTTAGATATTCAAATTTTCCACAAAGTGGGAAGCTAGGTGCAATGGTTTAGCCTAATGAGGTCGTAGAGTACAATATTTAGTTTTAAATAGTAAATCTTTGTATGGAATCAATTTCTGCTGTTAACTTCGACAACTTTCGACCCAGGTGGATGAAAATAGCCGTAATGGATCAGTTTAGACCCGTAATATGCTTTAGATATTCAAATTTTCCACAAATTGGGAAGCTAGGTGCAATGGTTTAGCCTAATGAGGTCGTAGAGTACAATATTTAGTTTTAAATAGTTAATCTTTGTATGGAATCAATTTCTGCTGTTAACTTCGACAACTTTCGACCCAGGTGGATGAAAATAGCCGTAATGGATCAGTTTAGACCCGTAATATGCTTTAGATATTCAAATTTTCCACAAAGTGGGAAGCTAGGTGCAATGGTTTAGCCTAATGAGGTCGTAGAGTACAATATTTAGTTTTAAATAGTAAATCTTTGTATGGAATCAATTTCTGCTGTTAAATTCGACAACTTTCGACCCAGGTGGATGAAAATAGCCGTAATAGATCAGTTTAGACCCGTTATATGCTTTAGATATTCAAATTTTCCACAAAGTGGGAAGCTAGGTGCAATGGTTTAGCTTAATGAGGTCGTAGAGTACAATATTTAGTTTTAAAAAGTTAATCTTTGTATGGAATCAATTTCTGCTGTTAAATTCGACAACTTTCGACCCAGGTGGATGAAAATAGCCGTAATAGATCAGTTTAGACCCGTAATATGCTTAAGATATTCAAATTTTCCACAAAGTAGGAAGCTAGGTGCAATGGTTTAGCTTAATGAGGTCGTAGAGTACAATATTTAGTTTTAAATAGTTAATCTTTGTATGGAATCAATTTCTGCTGTTAAATTCGACAACTTTCGACCCAGGTGGATGAAAATAGCCGTAATGGATCAGTTTAGACCCGTAATATGCTTTAGATATTCAAATTTTCCACAAATTGGGAAGCTAGGTGCAATGGTTTAGCCTAATGAGGTCGTAGAGTACAATATTTAGTTTTAAATAGTAAATCTTTGTATGGAATCAATTTCTGCTGTTAAATTCGACAACTTTCGACCCAGGTGGATGAAAATAGCCGTAATAGATCAGTTTAGACCCGTAATATGCTTTAGATATTCAAATTTTCCACAAAGTGGGAAGCTAGGTGCAATGGTTTAGCCTAATGAGGTCGTAGAGTACAATATTTAGTTTTAAATAGTTAATCTTTGTATGGAATCAATTTCTGCTGTTAAATTCGACAACTTTCGACCCAGGTGGATGAAAATAGCCGTAATGGATCAGTTTAGACCCGTAATATGCTTTAGATATTCAAATTTTCCACAAATTGGGAAGCTAGGTGCAATGGCTTAGCCTAATGAGGTCGTAGAGTACAATATTTAGTTTTAAATAGTAAATCTTTGTATGGAATCAATTTCTGCTGTTAAATTCGACAACTTTCGACCCAGGTGGATGAAAATAGCCGTAATGGATCAGTTTAGACCCGTAATATGCTTTAGATATTCAAATTTTCCACAAATTGGGAAGCTAGGTGCAATGGTTTAGCCTAATGAGGTCGTAGAGTACAATATTTAGTTTTAAATAGTTAATCTTTGTATGGAATCAATTTCTGCTGTTAAATTCGACAACTTTCGACCCAGGTGGATGAAAATAGCCGTAATGGATCAGTTTAGAACCTTAATATGCTTTAGATATTCAAATTTTCCACAAATTGGGAAGCTAGGTGCAATGGTTTAGCCTAATGAGGTCGTAGAGTACAATATTTAGTTTTAAATAGTAAATCTTTGTATGGAATCAATTTCTGCTGTTAACTTCGACAACTTTCGACCCAGGTGGATGAAAATAGCCGTAATGGATCAGTTTAGACCCGTAATATGCTTTAGATATTAAAATTTTCCACAAATTGGGAAGCTAGGTGCAATGGTTTAGCCTAATGAGGTCGTAGAGTACAATATTTAGTTTTAAATAGTAAATCTTTGTATGGAATCAATTTCTGCTGTTAAATTCGACAACTTTCGACCCAGGTGGATGAAAATAGCCGTAATGGATCAGTTTAGACCCGTAATATGCTTTAGATATTCAAATTTTCCACAAATTGGGAAGCTAGGTGCAATGGTTTAGCCTAATGAGGTCGTAGAGTACAATATTTAGTTTTAAATAGTTAATCTTTGTATGGAATCAATTTCTGCTGTTAACTTCGACAACTTTCGACCCAGGTGGATGAAAATAGCCGTAATGGATCAGTTTAGACCCGTAATATGCTTTAGATATTCAAATTTTCCACAAAGTGGGAAGCTAGGTGCAATGGTTTAGCCTAATGAGGTCGTAGAGTACAATATTTAGTTTTAAATAGTAAATCTTTGTATGGAATCAATTTCTGCTGTTAAATTCGACAACTTTCGACCCAGGTGGATGAAAATAGCCGTAATAGATCAGTTTAGACCCGTAATATGCTTTAGATATTCAAATTTTCCACAAAGTGGGAAGCTAGGTGCAATGGTTTAGCTTAATGAGGTCGTAGAGTACAATATTTAGTTTTAAATAGTTAATCTTTGTATGGAATCAATTTCTGCTGTTAAATTCGACAACTTTCGACCCAGGTGGATGAAAATAGCCGTAATGGATCAGTTTAGACCCGTAATATGCTTTAGATATTCAAATTTTCCACAAAGTGGGAAGCTAGGTGCAATGGTTTAGCTTAATGAGGTCGTAGAGTACAATATTTAGTTTTAAATAGTTAATCTTTGTATGGAATCAATTTCTGCTGTTAAATTCGACAACTTTCGACCCAGGTGGATGAAAATAGCCGTAATGGATCAGTTTAGACCCGTAATATGCTTTAGATATTCAAATTTTCCACAAAGTGGGAAGCTAGGTGCAATGGTTTAGCTTAATGAGGTCGTAGAGTACAATATTTAGTTTTAAATAGTAAATCTTTGTATGGAATCAATTTCTGCTGTTAAATTCGACAACTTTCGACCCAGGTGGATGAAAATAGCCGTAATGGATCAGTTTAGACCCGTAATATGCTTTAGATATTCAAATTTTCCACAAAGTGGGAAGCTAGGTGCAATGGTTTAGCCTAATGAGGTCGTAGAGTACAATATTTAGTTTTAAATAGTTAATCTTTGTATGGAATCAATTTCTGCTGTTAAATTCGACAACTTTCGACCCAGGTGGATGAAAATAGCCGTAATGGATCAGTTTAGACCCGTAATATGCTTTAGATATTCAAATTTTCCACAAATTGGGAAGCTAGGTGCAATGGTTTAGCCTAATGAGGTCGTAGAGTACAATATTTAGTTTTAAATAGTAAATCTTTGTATGGAATCAATTTCTGCTGTTAACTTCGACAACTTTCGACCCAGGTGGATGAAAATAGCCGTAATGGATCAGTTTAGACCCGTAATATGCTTTAGATATTCAAATTTTCCACAAATTGGGAAGCTAGGTGCAATGGTTTAGCCTAATGAGGTCGTAGAGTACAATATTTAGTTTTAAATAGTAAATCTTTGTATGGAATCAATTTCTGCTGTTAAATTCGACAACTTTCGACCCAGGTGGATGAAAATAGCCGTAATGGATCAGTTTAGACCCGTAATATGCTTTAGATATTCAAATTTTCCACAAATTGGGAAGCTAGGTGCAATGGTTTAGCCTAATGAGGTCGTAGAGTACAATATTTAGTTTTAAATAGTAAATCTTTGTATGGAATCAATTTCTGCTGTTAACTTCGACAACTTTCGACCCAGGTGGATGAAAATAGCCGTAATGGATCAGTTTAGACCCGTAATATTCTTTAGATATTCAAATTTTTCACAGATTGGGATGCTAGGTGCAATGGTTTAGCCTAATGAGGTCGTAGAGTACAATATTTAGTTTTAAATAGTAAATCTTTGTATGGAATCAATTTCTGCTGTTAACTTCGACAACTTTCGACCCAGGTGGATGAAAATAGCCGTAATGGATCAGTTTAGACCCGTAATATGCTTTAGATATTCAAATTTTCCACAAAGTGGGAAGCTAGGTGCAATGGTTTAGCTTAATGAGGTCGTAGAGTACAATATTTAGTTTTAAATAGTTAATCTTTGTATGGAATCAATTTCTGCTGTTAAATTCGACAACTTTCGACCCAGGTGGATGAAAATAGCCGTAATGGATCAGTTTAGACCCGTAATATGCTTTAGATATTCAAATTTTCCACAAATTGGGAAGCTAGGTGCAATGGTTTAGCTTAATGAGGTCGTAGAGTACAATATTTAGTTTTAAATAGTTAATCTTTGTATGGAATCAATTTCTGCTGTTAAATTCGACAACTTTCGACCCAGGTGGATGAAAATAGCCGTAATGGATCAGTTTAGACCCGTAATATGCTTTAGATATTCAAATTTTCCACAAATTGGGAAGCTAGGTGCAATGGTTTAGCCTAATGAGGTCGTAGAGTACAATATTTAGTTTTAAATAGTAAATCTTTGTATGGAATCAATTTCTGCTGTTAAATTCGACAACTTTCGACCCAGGTGGATGAAAATAGCCGTAATAGATCAGTTTAGACCCGTAATATGCTTTAGATATTCAAATTTTCCACAAAGTGGGAAGCTAGGTGCAATGGTTTAGCCTAATGAGGTCGTAGAGTACAATATTTAGTTTTAAATAGTAAATCTTTGTATGGAATCAATTTCTGCTGTTAACTTCGACAACTTTCGACCCAGGTGGATGAAAATAGCCGTAATGGATCAGTTTAGACCCGTAATATGCTTTAGATATTCAAATTTTCCACAAATTGGGAAGCTAGGTGCAATGGTTTAGCCTAATGAGGTCGTAGAGTACAATATTTAGTTTTAAATAGTAAATCTTTGTATGGAATCAATTTCTGCTGTTAAATTCGACAACTTTCGACCCAGGTGGATGAAAATAGCCGTAATGGATCAGTTTAGACCCGTAATATGCTTTAGATATTCAAATTTTCCACAAATTGGGAAGCTAGGTGCAATGGTTTAGCCTAATGAGGTCGTAGAGTACAATATTTAGTTTTAAATAGTTAATCTTTGAATGGAATCAATTTCTGCTGTTAAATTCGACAACTTTCGACCCAGGTGGATGAAAATAGCCGTAATGGATCAGTTTAGAACCGTAATATGCTTTAGATATTCAAATTTTCCACAAATTGGGAAGCTAGGTGCAATGGTTTAGCCTAATGAGGTCGTAGAGTACAATATTTAGTTTTAAATAGTAAATCTTTGTATGGAATCAATTTCTGCTGTTAAATTCGACAACTTTCGACCCAGGTGGATGAAAATAGCCGTAATGGATCAGTTTAGACCCGTAATATGCTTTAGATATTCAAATTTTCCACAAATTGGGAAGCTAGGTGCAATGGTTTAGCCTAATGAGGTCGTAGAGTACAATATTTAGTTTTAAATAGTAAATCTTTGTATGGAATCAATTTCTGCTGTTAACTTCGACAACTTTCGACCCAGGTGGATGAAAATAGCCGTAATGGATCAGTTTAGACCCGTAATATGCTTTAGATATTCAAATTTTCCACAAAGTGGGAAGCTAGGTGCAATGGTTTAGCCTAATGAGGTCGTAGAGTACAATATTTAGTTTTAAATAGTAAATCTTTGTATGGAATCAATTTCTGCTGTTAAATTCGACAACTTTCGACCCAGGTGGATGAAAATAGCCGTAATGGATCAGTTTAGACCCGTAATATGCTTTAGATATTCAAATTTTCCACAAAGTGGGAAGCTAGGTGCAATGGTTTAGCCTAATGAGGTCGTAGAGTACAATATTTAGTTTTAAATAGTTAATCTTTGTATGGAATCAATTTCTGCTGTTAAATTCGACAACTTTCGACCCAGGTGGATGAAAATAGCCGTAATGGATCAGTTTAGACCCGTAATATGCTTTAGATATTCAAATTTTCCACAAATTGGGAAGCTAGGTGCAATGGTTTAGCCTAATGAGGTCGTAGAGTACAATATTTAGTTTTAAATAGTAAATCTTTGTATGGAATCAATTTCTGCTGTTAAATTCGACAACTTTCGACCCAGGTGGATGAAAATAGCCGTAATGGATCAGTTTAGACCCGTAATATGCTTTAGATATTCAAATTTTCCACAAAGTGGGAAGCTAGGTGCAATGGTTTAGCTTAATGAGGTCGTAGAGTACAATATTTAGTTTTAAATAGTTAATCTTTGTATGGAATCAATTTCTGCTGTTAAATTCGACAACTTTCGACCCAGGTGGATGAAAATAGCCGTAATGGATCAGTTTAGACCCGTAATATGCTTTAGATATTCAAATTTTCCACAAAGTGGGAAGCTAGGTGCAATGGTTTAGCCTAATGAGGTCGTAGAGTACAATATTTAGTTTTAAATAGTTAATCTTTGTATGGAATCAATTTCTGCTGTTAAATTCGACAACTTTCGACCCAGGTGGATGAAAATAGCCGTAATGGATCAGTTTAGACCCGTAATATGCTTTAGATATTCAAATTTTCCACAAAGTGGGAAGCTAGGTGCAATGGTTTAGCCTAATGAGGTCGTAGAGTACAATATTTAGTTTTAAATAGTAAATCTTTGTATGGAATCAATTTCTGCTGTTAAATTCGACAACTTTCGACCCAGGTGGATGAAAATAGCCGTAATGGATCAGTTTAGACCCGTAATATGCTTTAGATATTCAAATTTTCCACAAATTGGGAAGCTAGGTGCAATGGTTTAGCCTAATGAGGTCGTAGAGTACAATATTTAGTTTTAAATAGTAAATCTTTGTATGGAATCAATTTCTGCTGTTAACTTCGACAACTTTCGACCCAGGTGGATGAAAATAGCCGTAATGGATCAGTTTAGACCCGTAATATGCTTTAGATATTCAAATTTTCCACAAAGGTGGAAGCTAGGTGCAATGGTTTAGCCTAATGAGGTCGTAGAGTACAATATTTAGTTTTAAATAGTAAATCTTTGTATGGAATCAATTTCTGCTGTTAAATTCGACAACTTTCGACCCAGGTGGATGAAAATAGCCGTAATAGATCAGTTTAGACCCGTAATATGCTTTAGATATTCAAATTTTCCACAAAGGGGGAAGCTAGGTGCAATGGTTTAGCCTAATGAGGTCGTAGAGTACAATATTTAGTTTTAAATAGTAAATCTTTGTATGGAATCAATTTCTGCTGTTAAATTCGACAACTTTCGACCCAGGTGGATGAAAATAGCCGTAATGGATCAGTTTAGACCCGTAATATGCTTTAGATATTCAAATTTTCCACAAATTGGGAAGCTAGGTGCAATGGTTTAGCCTAATGAGGTCGTAGAGTACAATATTTAGTTTTAAATAGTAAATCTTTGTATGGAATCAATTTCTGCTGTTAAATTCGACAACTTTCGACCCAGGTGGATGAAAATAGCCGTAATGGATCAGTTTAGACCCGTAATATGCTTTAGATATTCAAATTTTCCACAAATTGGGAAGCTAGGTGCAATGGTTTAGCCTAATGAGGTCGTAGAGTACAATATTTAGTTTTAAATAGTAAATCTTTGTATGGAATCAATTTCTGCTGTTAAATTCGACAACTTTCGACCCAGGTGGATGAAAATAGCCGTAATGGATCAGTTTAGACCCGTAATATGCTTTAGATATTCAAATTTTCCACAAATTGGGATGCTAGGTGCAATGGTTTAGCCTAATGAGGTCGTAGAGTACAATATTTAGTTTTAAATAGTAAATCTTTGTATGGAATCAATTTCTGCTGTTAAATTCGACAACTTTCGACCCAGGTGGATGAAAATAGCCGTAATGGATCAGTTTAGACCCGTAATATGCTTTAGATATTCAAATTTTCCACAAAGTGGGAAGCTAGGTGCAATGGTTTAGCCTAATGAGGTCGTAGAGTACAATATTTAGTTTTAAATAGTAAATCTTTGTATGGAATCAATTTCTGCTGTTAAATTCGACAACTTTCGACCCAGGTGGATGAAAATAGCCGTAATGGATCAGTTTAGACCCGTAATATGCTTTAGATATTCAAATTTTCCACAAATTGGGAAGCTAGGTGCAATGGTTTAGCTTAATGAGGTCGTAGAGTACAATATTTAGTTTTAAATAGTTAATCTTTGTATGGAATCAATTTCTGCTGTTAAATTCGACAACTTTCGACCCAGGTGGATGAAAATAGCCGTAATGGATCAGTTTAGACCCGTAATATGCTTTAGATATTCAAATTTTCCACAAATTGGGAAGCTAGGTGCAATGGTTTAGCCTAATGAGGTCGTAGAGTACAATATTTAGTTTTAAATAGTAAATCTTTGTATGGAATCAATTTCTGCTGTTAAATTCGACAACTTTCGACCCAGGTGGATGAAAATAGCCGTAATAGATCAGTTTAGACCCGTAATATGCTTTAGATATTCAAATTTTCCACAAAGTGGGAAGCTAGGTGCAATGGTTTAGCCTAATGAGGTCGTAGAGTACAATATTTAGTTTTAAATAGTAAATCTTTGTATGGAATCAATTTCTGCTGTTAACTTCGACAACTTTCGACCCAGGTGGATGAAAATAGCCGTAATGGATCAGTTTAGACCCGTAATATGCTTTAGATATTCAAATTTTCCACAAAGTGGGAAGCTAGGTGCAATGGTTTAGCCTAATGAGGTCGTAGAGTACAATATTTAGTTTTAAATAGTAAATCTTTGTATGGAATCAATTTCTGCTGTTAAATTTTAGTCAGTTTAGACCCGTAATATGCTTTAGATATTCAAATTTTCCACAAATTGGGAAGCTAGGTGCAATGGTTTAGCCTAATGAGGTCGTAGAGTACAATATTTAGTTTTAAATAGTTAATCTTTGTATGGAATCAATTTCTGCTGTTAAATTCGACAACTTTCGACCCAGGTGGATGAAAATAGCCGTAATGGATCAGTTTAGACCCGTAATATGCTTTAGATATTCAAATTTTCCACAAATTGGGGAAGCTAGGTGCAATGGTTTAGCCTAATGAGGTCGTAGAGTACAATTTTTAGTTTTAAATAGTAAATCTTTGTATGGAATCAATTTCTGCTGTTAACTTCGACAACTTTCGACCCAGGTGGATGAAAATAGCCGTAATGGATCAGTTTAGACCCGTAATATGCTTTAGATATTCAAATTTTCCACAAATTGGGAAGCTAGGTGCAATGGTTTAGCCTAATGAGGTCGTAGAGTACAATATTTAGTTTTAAATAGTAAATCTTTGTATGGAATCAATTTCTGCTGTTAAATTCGACAACTTTCGACCCAGGTGGATGAAAATAGCCGTAATGGATCAGTTTAGACCCGTAATATGCTTTAGATATTCAAATTTTCCACAAAGTTGGAAGCTAGGTGCAATGGTTTAGCTTAATGAGGTCGTAGAGTACAATATTTAGTTTTAAATAGTTAATCTTTGTATGGAATCAATTTCTGCTGTTAAATTCGACAACTTTCGACCCAGGTGGATGAAAATAGCCGTAATGGATCAGTTTAGACCCGTAATATGCTTTAGATATTCAAATTTTCCACAAAGTGGGAAGCTAGGTGCAATGGTTTAGCCTAATGAGGTCGTAGAGTACAATATTTAGTTTTAAATAGTTAATCTTTGTATGGAATCAATTTCTGCTGTTAAATTCGACAACTTTCGACCCAGGTGGATGAAAATAGCCGTAATGGATCAGTTTAGACCCGTAATATGCTTTAGATATTCAAATTTTCCACAAATTGGGAAGCTAGGTGCAATGGTTTAGCCTAATGAGGTCGTAGAGTACAATATTTAGTTTTAAATAGTAAATCTTTGTATGGAATCAATTTCTGCTGTTAACTTCGACAACTTTCGACCCAGGTGGATGAAAATAGCCGTAATGGATCAGTTTAGACCCGTAATATGCTTTAGATATTCAAATTTTCCACAAAGTGGGAAGCTAGGTGCAATGGTTTAGCCTAATGAGGTCGTAGAGTACAATATTTAGTTTTAAATAGTAAATCTTTGTATGGAATCAATTTCTGCTGTTAAATTCGACAACTTTCGACCCAGGTGGATGAAAATAGCCGTAATAGATCAGTTTAGACCCGTAATATGCTTTAGATATTCAAATTTTTCCACAAAGTGGGAAGCTAGGTGCAATGGTTTAGCCTAATGAGGTCGTAGAGTACAATATTTAGTTTTAAATAGTAAATCTTTGTATGGAATCAATTTCTGCTGTTAAATTCGACAACTTTCGACCCAGGTGGATGAAAATAGCCGTAATGGATCAGTTTAGACCCGTAATATGCTTTAGATATTCAAATTTTCCAAAAAATAGCGTAATGAGGTCGTAGAGTACAATATTTAGTTTTAAATAGTTAATCTTTGTATGGAATCAATTTCTTTGTTTTTTGTTTAAATTAACGACAACTTTCGACCCAGGTGGATGAAAATAGCCGTAATGGATCAGTTTAGACCCGTAATATGCTTTAGATATTCAAATTTTCCACAAATTGGGAAGCTAGGTGCAATGGTTTAGCCTAATGAGGTCGTAGAGTACAATATTTAGTTTTAAATAGTTAATCTTTGTATGGAATCAATTTCTGCTGTTAAATTCGACAACTTTCGACCCAGGTGGATGAAAATAGCCGTAATGGATCAGTTTAGACCCGTAATATGCTTTAGATATTCAAATTTTCCACAAAGTGGGAAGCTAGGTGCAATGGTTTAGCCTAATGAGGTCGTAGAGTACAATATTTAGTTTTAAATAGTAAATCTTTGTATGGAATCAATTTCTGCTGTTAAATTCGACAACTTTCGACCCAGGTGGATGAAAATAGCCGTAATGGATCAGTTTAGACCCGTAATATGCTTTAGATATTCAAATTTTCCACAAAGTGGGAAGCTAGGTGCAATGGTTTAGCCTAATGAGGTCGTAGAGTACAATATTTAGTTTTAAATAGTAAATCTTTGTATGGAATCAATTTCTGCTGTTAAATTCGACAACTTTCGACCCAGGTGGATGAAAATAGCCGTAATGGATCAGTTTAGACCCGTAATATGCTTTAGATATTCAAATTTTCCACAAATTGGGAAGCTAGGTGCAATGGTTTAGCCTAATGAGGTCGTAGAGTACAATATTTAGTTTTAAATAGTAAATCTTTGTATGGAATCAATTTCTGCTGTTAAATTCGACAACTTTCGACCCAGGTGGATGAAAATAGCCGTAATGGATCAGTTTAGACCCGTAATATGCTTTAGATATTCAAATTTTCCACAAATTGGGAAGCTAGGTGCAATGGTTTAGCCTAATGAGGTCGTAGAGTACAATATTTAGTTTTAAATAGTAAATCTTTGTATGGAATCAATTTCTGCTGTTAAATTCGACAACTTTCGACCCAGGTGGATGAAAATAGCCGTAATGGATCAGTTTAGACCCGTAATATGCTTTAGATATTCAAATTTTCCACAAATTGGGAAGCTAGGTGCAATGGTTTAGCCTAATGAGGTCGTAGAGTACAATATTTAGTTTTAAATAGTAAATCTTTGTATGGAATCAATTTCTGCTGTTAAATTCGACAACTTTCGACCCAGGTGGATGAAAATAGCCGTAATGGATCAGTTTAGACCCGTAATATGCTTTAGATATTCAAATTTTCCACAAAGTGGGAAGCTAGGTGCAATGGTTTAGCCTAATGAGGTCGTAGAGTACAATATTTAGTTTTAAATAGTAAATCTTTGTATGGAATCAATTTCTGCTGTTAAATTCGACAACTTTCGACCCAGGTGGATGAAAATAGCCGTAATGGATCAGTTTAGACCCGTAATATGCTTTAGATATTCAAATTTTCCACAAATTGGGAAGCTAGGTGCAATGGTTTAGCCTAATGAGGTCGTAGAGTACAATATTTAGTTTTAAATAGTAAATCTTTGTATGGAATCAATTTCTGCTGTTAAATTCGACAACTTTCGACCCAGGTGGATGAAAATAGCCGTAATGGATCAGTTTAGACCCGTAATATGCTTTAGATATTCAAATTTTCCACAAAGTGGGAAGCTAGGTGCAATGGTTTAGCCTAATGAGGTCGTAGAGTACAATATTTAGTTTTAAATAGTAAATCTTTGTATGGAATCAATTTCTGCTGTTAAATTCGACAACTTTCGACCCAGGTGGATGAAAATAGCCGTAATGGATCAGTTTAGACCCGTAATATGCTTTAGATATTCAAATTTTCCACAAATTGGGAAGCTAGGTGCAATGGTTTAGCCTAATGAGGTCGTAGAGTACAATATTTAGTTTTAAATAGTAAATCTTTGTATGGAATCAATTTCTGCTGTTAAATTCGACAACTTTCGACCCAGGTGGATGAAAATAGCCGTAATGGATCAGTTTAGACCCGTAATATGCTTTAGATATTCAAATTTTCCACAAAGTGGGAAGCTAGGTGCAATGGTTTAGCTTAATGAGGTCGTAGAGTACAATATTTAGTTTTAAATAGTTAAATCTTTGTATGGAATCAATTTCTGCTGTTAAATTCGACAACTTTCGACCCAGGTGGATGAAAATAGCCGTAATGGATCAGTTTAGACCCGTAATATGCTTTAGATATTCAAATTTTCCACAAATTGGGAAGCTAGGTGCAATGGTTTAGCCTAATGAGGTCGTAGAGTACAATATTTAGTTTTAAATAGTTAATCTTTGTATGGAATCAATTTCTGCTGTTAAATTCGACAACTTTCGACCCAGGTGGATGAAAATAGCCGTAATGGATCAGTTTAGACCCGTAATATGCTTTAGATATTCAAATTTTCCACAAAGTGGGAAGCTAGGTGCAATGGTTTAGCCTAATGAGGTCGTAGAGTACAATATTTAGTTTTAAATAGTTAATCTTTGTATGGAATCAATTTCTGCTGTTAAATTCGACAACTTTCGACCCAGGTGGATGAAAATAGCCGTAATGGATCAGTTTAGACCCGTAATATGCTTTAGATATTCAAATTTTCCACAAATTGGGAAGCTAGGTGCAATGGTTTAGCCTAATGAGGTCGTAGAGTACAATATTTAGTTTTAAATAGTAAATCTTTGTATGGAATCAATTTCTGCTGTTAAATTCGACAACTTTCGACCCAGGTGGATGAAAATAGCCGTAATGGATCAGTTTAGACCCGTAATATGCTTTAGATATTCAAATTTTCCACAAATTGGGAAGCTAGGTGCAATGGTTTAGCCTAATGAGGTCGTAGAGTACAATATTTAGTTTTAAATAGTTAATCTTTGTATGGAATCAATTTCTGCTGTTAAATTCGACAACTTTCGACCCAGGTGGATGAAAATAGCCGTAATGGATCAGTTTAGACCCGTAATATGCTTTAGATATTCAAATTTTCCACAAATTGGGAAGCTAGGTGCAATGGTTTAGCCTAATGAGGTCGTAGAGTACAATATTTAGTTTTAAATAGTAAATCTTTGTATGGAATCAATTTCTGCTGTTAAATTCGACAACTTTCGACCCAGGTGGATGAAAATAGCCGTAATGGATCAGTTTAGACCCGTAATATGCTTTAGATATTCAAATTTTCCACAAATTGGGAAGCTAGGTGCAATGGTTTAGCCTAATGAGGTCGTAGAGTACAATATTTAGTTTTAAATAGTTAATCTTTGTATGGAATCAATTTCTGCTGTTAAATTCGACAACTTTCGACCCAGGTGGATGAAAATAGCCGTAATGGATCAGTTTAGACCCGTAATATGCTTTAGATATTCAAATTTTCCACAAATTGGGAAGCTAGGTGCAATGGTTTAGCCTAATGAGGTCGTAGAGTACAATATTTAGTTTTAAATAGTAAATCTTTGTATGGAATCAATTTCTGCTGTTAAATTCGACAACTTTCGACCCAGGTGGATGAAAATAGCCGTAATGGATCAGTTTAGACCCGTAATATGCTTTAGATATTCAAATTTTCCACAAAGTGGGAAGCTAGGTGCAATGGTTTAGCCTAATGAGGTCGTAGAGTACAATATTTAGTTTTAAATAGTAAATCTTTGTATGGAATCAATTTCTGCTGTTAAATTCGACAACTTTCGACCCAGGTGGATGAAAATAGCCGTAATGGATCAGTTTAGACCCGTAATATGCTTTAGATATTCAAATTTTCCACAAAGTGGGAAGCTAGGTGCAATGGTTTAGCTTAATGAGGTCGTAGAGTACAATATTTAGTTTTAAATAGTTAATCTTTGTATGGAATCAATTTCTGCTGTTAAATTCGACAACTTTCGACCCAGGTGGATGAAAATAGCCGTAATGGATCAGTTTAGACCCGTAATATGCTTTAGATATTCAAATTTTCCACAAAGTGGGAAGCTAGGTGCAATGGTTTAGCCTAATGAGGTCGTAGAGTACAATATTTAGTTTTAAATAGTTAATCTTTGTATGGAATCAATTTCTGCTGTTAAATTCGACAACTTTCGACCCAGGTGGATGAAAATAGCCGTAATGGATCAGTTTAGACCCGTAATATGCTTTAGATATTCAAATTTTCCACAAATTGGGAAGCTAGGTGCAATGGTTTAGCCTAATGAGGTCGTAGAGTACAATATTTAGTTTTAAATAGTAAATCTTTGTATGGAATCAATTTCTGCTGTTAAATTCGACAACTTTCGACCCAGGTGGATGAAAATAGCCGTAATGGATCAGTTTAGACCCGTAATATGCTTTAGATATTCAAATTTTCCACAAATTGGGAAGCTAGGTGCAATGGTTTAGCCTAATGAGGTCGTAGAGTACAATATTTAGTTTTAAATAGTAAATCTTTGTATGGAATCAATTTCTGCTGTTAAATTCGACAACTTTCGACCCAGGTGGATGAAAATAGCCGTAATGGATCAGTTTAGACCCGTAATATGCTTTAGATATTCAAATTTTCCACAAATTGGGAAGCTAGGTGCAATGGTTTAGCCTAATGAGGTCGTAGAGTACAATATTTAGTTTTAAATAGTAAATCTTTGTATGGAATCAATTTCTGCTGTTAAATTCGACAACTTTCGACCCAGGTGGATGAAAATAGCCGTAATGGATCAGTTTAGACCCGTAATATGCTTTAGATATTCAAATTTTCCACAAAGTGGGAAGCTAGGTGCAATGGTTTAGCCTAATGAGGTCGTAGAGTACAATATTTAGTTTTAAATAGTAAATCTTTGTATGGAATCAATTTCTGCTGTTAAATTCGACAACTTTCGACCCAGGTGGATGAAAATAGCCGTAATGGATCAGTTTAGACCCGTAATATGCTTTAGATATTCAAATTTTCCACAAATTGGGAAGCTAGGTGCAATGGTTTAGCCTAATGAGGTCGTAGAGTACAATATTTAGTTTTAAATAGTAAATCTTTGTATGGAATCAATTTCTGCTGTTAAATTCGACAACTTTCGACCCAGGTGGATGAAAATAGCCGTAATTGGTCAGTTTAGACCCGTAATATGCTTTAGATATTCAAATTTTCCACAAAAGTGAAGGTAAAGGCAATGGTTTAGCTTAATGAGGTCGTAGAGTACAATATTTAGTTTTAAATAGTTAATCTTTGTATGGAATCAATTTCTGCTGTTAAATTCGACAACTTTCGACCCAGGTGGATGAAAATAGCCGTAATGGAGATCAGTTTAGACCCGTAATATGCTTTAGATATTCAAATTTTCCACAAAGTGGGAAGCTAGGTGCAATGGTTTAGCTTAGTGCTATTTAGTTTTAATAGTTAATCGTAGATAATTTTGCTGTTAAATTCAACAGGTGGAGAAATAGCGTAATGACGTTTAGACGTGTTTAGAATTCAAATTTCACAAATTGGGAAGCTAGGTGCAAGTTAGCTTAATGAGGTCGTAGAGTACAATATTTAGTTTAAATAGTAAATCTTTGTATGGAATCAATTTCTGCTGTTAAATTCGACAACTTTCGACCCAGGTGGATGAAAATAGCCGTAATGGATCAGTTTAGACCCGTAATATGCTTTAGATATTCAAATTTTCCACAAATTGGGAAGCTAGGTGCAATGGTTTAGCCTAATGAGGTCGTAGAGTACAATATTTAGTTTTAAATAGTAAATCTTTGTATGGAATCAATTTCTGCTGTTAACTTCGACAACTTTCGACCCAGGTGGATGAAAAATAGCCGTAATGGATCAGTTTAGACCCGTAATATGCTTTAGATATTCAAATTTTCCACAAATTGGGAAGCTAGGTGCAATGGTTTAGCTTAATGAGGTCGTAGAGTACAATATTTAGTTTTAAATAGTAAATCTTTGTATGGAATCAATTTCTGCTGTTAAATTCGACAACTTTCGCCAGGTGGATGAAAATAGCCGTAATGGATCAGTTTAGACCCGTAATATGCTTTAGATATTCAAATTTTCCACAAATTGGGAAGCTAGGTGCAATGGTTTAGCCTAATGAGGTCGTAGAGTACAATATTTAGTTTTAAATAGTAAATCTTTGTATGGAATCAATTTCTGCTGTTAAATTCGACAACTTTCGACCCAGGTGGATGAAAATAGCCGTAATAGATCAGTTTAGACCCGTAATATGCTTTAGATATTCAAATTTTCCACAAATTGGGAAGCTAGGGTGCAATGGTTTAGCCTAATGAGGTCGTAGAGTACAATATTTAGTTTTAAATAGTTAATCTTTGTATGGAATCAATTTCTGCTGTTAAATTCGACAACTTTCGACCCAGGTGGATGAAAATAGCCGTAATGGATCAGTTTAGACCCGTAATATGCTTTAGATATTCAAATTTTCCACAAATTGGGAAGCTAGGTGCAATGGTTTAGCCTAATGAGGTCGTAGAGTACAATATTTAGTTTTAAATAGTAAATCTTTGTATGGAATCAATTTCTGCTGTTAAATTCGACAACTTTCGACCCAGGTGGATGAAAATAGCCGTAATGGATCAGTTTAGACCCGTAATATGCTTTAGATATTCAAATTTTCCACAAATTGGGAAGCTAGGTGCAATGGTTTAGCCTAATGAGGTCGTAGAGTACAATATTTAGTTTTAAATAGTAAATCTTTGTATGGAATCAATTTCTGCTGTTAACTTCGACAACTTTCGACCCAGGTGGATGAAAATAGCCGTAATGGATCAGTTTAGACCCGTAATATGCTTTAGATATTCAAATTTTCCACAAATTGGGAAGCTAGGTGCAATGGTTTAGCCTAATGAGGTCGTAGAGTACAATATTTAGTTTTAAATAGTAAATCTTTGTATGGAATGACAATTTCTGCTGTTAAATTCGACAACTTTCGACCCAGGTGGATGAAAATAGCCGTAATGGATCAGTTTAGACCCGTAATATGCTTTAGATATTCAAATTTTCCACAAATTGGGAAGCTAGGTGCAATGGTTTAGCCTAATGAGGTCGTAGAGTACAATATTTAGTTTTAAATAGTAAATCTTTGTATGGAATCAATTTCTGCTGTTAAATTCGACAACTTTCGACCCAGGTGGATGAAAATAGCCGTAATGGATCAGTTTAGACCCGTAATATGCTTTAGATATTCAAATTTTCCACAAATTGGGAAGCTAGGTGCAATGGTTTAGCCTAATGAGGTCGTAGAGTACAATATTTAGTTTTAAATAGTAAATCTTTGTATGGAATCAATTTCTGCTGTTAAATTCGACAACTTTCGACCCAGGTGGATGAAAATAGCCGTAATGGATCAGTTTAGACCCGTAATATGCTTTAGATATTCAAATTTTCCACAAATTGGGAAGCTAGGTGCAATGGTTTAGCCTAATGAGGTCGTAGAGTACAATATTTAGTTTTAAATAGTAAATCTTTGTATGGAATCAATTTCTGCTGTTAAATTCGACAACTTTCGACCCAGGTGGATGAAAATAGCCGTAATAGATCAGTTTAGACCCGTAATATGCTTTAGATATTCAAATTTTCCACAAAGTGGGAAGCTAGGTGCAATGGTTTAGCTTAATGAGGTCGTAGAGTACAATATTTAGTTTTAAATAGTTAATCTTTGTATGGAATCAATTTCTGCTGTTAAATTCGACAACTTTCGACCCAGGTGGATGAAAATAGCCGTAATGGATCAGTTTAGACCCGTAATATGCTTTAGATATTCAAATTTTCCACAAATTGGGAAGCTAGGTGCAATGGTTTAGCCTAATGAGGTCGTAGAGTACAATATTTAGTTTTAAATAGTAAATCTTTGTATGGAATCAATTTCTGCTGTTAAATTCGACAACTTTCGACCCAGGTGGATGAAAATAGCCGTAATGGATCAGTTTAGACCCGTAATATGCTTTAGATATTCAAATTTTCCACAAATTGGGAAGCTAGGTGCAATGGTTTAGCCTAATGAGGTCGTAGAGTACAATATTTAGTTTAAAATGGTAAATCTTTGTATGGAGTCAATCTCTGCTGTTAACTTCGACAACTTTCGACCCAGGTGGATGAAAATAGCCGTAATAGATCAGTTTAGACCCGTAATATGCTTTAGATATTCAAATTTTCCACAAATTGGGAAGCTAGGTGCAATGGTTTAGCCTAATGAGGTCGTAGAGTACAATATTTAGTTTTAAATAGTAAATCTTTGTATGGAATCAATTTCTGCTGTTAAATTCGACAACTTTCGACCCAGGTGGATGAAAATAGCCGTAATGGATCAGTTTAGACCCGTAATATGCTTTAGATATTCAAATTTTCCACAAATTGGGAAGCTAGGTGCAATGGTTTAGCTTAATGAGGTCGTAGAGTACAATATTTAGTTTTAAATAGTAAATCTTTGTATGGAATCAATTTCTGCTGTTAACTTCGACAACTTTCGACCCAGGTGGATGAAAATAGCCGTAATGGATCAGTTTAGACCCGTAATATGCTTTAGATATTCAAATTTTCCACAAATTGGGAAGCTAGGTGCAATGGTTTAGCCCAATGAGGTCGTAGAGTACAATATTTAGTTTAAAATGGTAAATCTTTGTATGGAGTCAATCTCTGCTGTTAAATTCGACAACTTTCGACCCAGGTGGATGAAAATAGCCGTAATGGATCAGTTTAGACCCGTAATATGCTTTAGATATTCAAATTTTCCACAAATTGGGAAGCTAGGTGCAATGGTTTAGCCTAATGAGGTCGTAGAGTACAATATTTAGTTTTAAATGGTAAATCTTTGTATGGAGTCAATTTCTGCTGTTAAATTCGACAACTTTCGACCCAGGTGGATGAAAATAGCCGTAATGGATCAGTTTAGACCCGTAATATGCTTTAGATATTCAAATTTTCCACAAATTGGGAAGCTAGGTGCAATGGTTTAGCCTAATGAGGTCGTAGAGTACAATATTTAGTTTTAAATAGTAAATCTTTGTATGGAATCAATTTCTGCTGTTAACTTCGACAACTTTCGACCCAGGTGGATGAAAATAGCCGTAATGGATCAGTTTAGACCCGTAATATGCTTTAGATATTCAAATTTTCCACAAAGTGGGAAGCTAGGTGCAATGGTTTAGCTTAATGAGGTCGTAGAGTACAATATTTAGTTTTAAATAGTAAATCTTTGTATGGAATCAATTTCTGCTGTTAAATTCGACAACTTTCGACCCAGGTGGATGAAAATAGCCGTAATGGATCAGTTTAGACCCGTAATATGCTTTAGATATTCAAATTTTCCACAAATTGGGAAGCTAGGTGCAATGGTTTAGCCTAATGAGGTCGTAGAGTACAATATTTAGTTTTAAATAGTAAATCTTTGTATGGAATCAATTTCTGCTGTTAACTTCGACAACTTTCGACCCAGGTGGATGAAAATAGCCGTAATGGATCAGTTTAGACCCGTAATATGCTTTAGATATTCAAATTTTCCACAAATTGGGAAGCTAGGTGCAATGGTTTAGCCTAATGAGGTCGTAGAGTACAATATTTAGTTTTAAATAGTAAATCTTTGTATGGAATCAATTTCTGCTGTTAAATTCGACAACTTTCGACCCAGGTGGATGAAAATAGCCGTAATGGATCAGTTTAGACCCGTAATATGCTTTAGATATTCAAATTTTCCACAAAGTGGGAAGCTAGGTGCAATGGTTTAGCCTAATGAGGTCGTAGAGTACAATATTTAGTTTTAAATAGTAAATCTTTGTATGGAATCAATTTCTGCTGTTAACTTCGACAACTTTCGACCCAGGTGGATGAAAATAGCCGTAATGGATCAGTTTAGACCCGTAATATGCTTTAGATATTCAAATTTTCCACAAATTGGGAAGCTAGGTGCAATGGTTTAGCCTAATGAGGTCGTAGAGTACAATATTTAGTTTTAAATAGTAAATCTTTGTATGGAATCAATTTCTGCTGTTAACTTCGACAACTTTCGACCCAGGTGGATGAAAATAGCCGTAATGGATCAGTTTAGACCCGTAATATGCTTTAGATATTCAAATTTTCCACAAAGTGGGAAGCTAGGTGCAATGGTTTAGCCTAATGAGGTCGTAGAGTACAATATTTAGTTTTAAATAGTAAATCTTTGTATGGAATCAATTTCTGCTGTTAACTTCGACAACTTTCGACCCAGGTGGATGAAAATAGCCGTAATGGATCAGTTTAGACCCGTAATATGCTTTAGATATTCAAATTTTCCACAAAGTGGGAAGCTAGGTGCAATGGTTTAGCCTAATGAGGTCGTAGAGTACAATATTTAGTTTTAAATAGTAAATCTTTGTATGGAATCAATTTCTGCTGTTAAATTCGACAACTTTCGACCCAGGTGGATGAAAATAGCCGTAATGGATCAGTTTAGACCCGTAATATGCTTTAGATATTCAAATTTTCCACAAAGTGGGAAGCTAGGTGCAATGGTTTAGCCTAATGAGGTCGTAGAGTACAATATTTAGTTTTAAATAGTAAATCTTTGTATGGAATCAATTTCTGCTGTTAAATTCGACAACTTTCGACCCAGGTGGATGAAAATAGCCGTAATGGATCAGTTTAGACCCGTAATATGCTTTAGATATTCAAATTTTCCACAAAGTGGGAAGCTAGGTGCAATGGTTTAGCCTAATGAGGTCGTAGAGTACAATATTTAGTTTTAAATAGTAAATCTTTGTATGGAATCAATTTCTGCTGTTAACTTCGACAACTTTCGACCCAGGTGGATGAAAATAGCCGTAATGGATCAGTTTAGACCCGTAATATGCTTTAGATATTCAAATTTTCCACAAATTGGGAAGCTAGGTGCAATGGTTTAGCCTAATGAGGTCGTAGAGTACAATATTTAGTTTTAAATAGTAAATCTTTGTATGGAATCAATTTCTGCTGTTAACTTCGACAACTTTCGACCCAGGTGGATGAAAATAGCCGTAATGGATCAGTTTAGACCCGTAATATGCTTTAGATATTCAAATTTTCCACAAAGTGGGAAGCTAGGTGCAATGGTTTAGCCTAATGAGGTCGTAGAGTACAATATTTAGTTTTAAATAGTAAATCTTTGTATGGAATCAATTTCTGCTGTTAAATTCGACAACTTTCGACCCAGGTGGATGAAAATAGCCGTAATGGATCAGTTTAGACCCGTAATATGCTTTAGATATTCAAATTTTCCACAAATTGGGAAGCTAGGTGCAATGGTTTAGCCTAATGAGGTCGTAGAGTACAATATTTAGTTTTAAATAGTAAATCTTTGTATGGAATCAATTTCTGCTGTTAAATTCGACAACTTTCGACCCAGGTGGATGAAAATAGCCGTAATGGATCAGTTTAGACCCGTAATATGCTTTAGATATTCAAATTTTCCACAAATTGGGAAGCTAGGTGCAATGGTTTAAGCCTAATGAGGTCGTAGAGTACAATATTTAGTTTTAAATAGTAAATCTTTGTATGGAATCAATTTCTGCTGTTAACTTCGACAACTTTCGACCCAGGTGGATGAAAATAGCCGTAATGGATCAGTTTAGACCCGTAATATGCTTTAGATATTCAAATTTTCCACAAATTGGGAAGCTAGGTGCAATGGTTTAGCCTAATGAGGTCGTAGAGTACAATATTTAGTTTTAAATAGTAAATCTTTGTATGGAGTCAATTTCTGCTGTTAACTTCGACAACTTTCGACCCAGGTGGATGAAAATAGCCGTAATGGATCAGTTTAGACCCGTAATATGCTTTAGATATTCAAATTTTCCACAAATTGGGAAGCTAGGTGCAATGGTTTAGCCTAATGAGGTCGTAGAGTACAATATTTAGTTTTAAATAGTAAATCTTTGTATGGAATCAATTTCTGCTGTTAAATTCGACAACTTTCGACCCAGGTGGATGAAAATAGCCGTAATGGATCAGTTTAGACCCGTAATATGCTTTAGATATTCAAATTTTCCACAAATTGGGAAGCTAGGTGCAATGGTTTAGCTTAATGAGGTCGTAGAGTACAATATTTAGTTTTAAATAGTAAATCTTTGTATGGAATCAATTTCTGCTGTTAACTTCGACAACTTTCGACCCAGGTGGATGAAAATAGCCGTAATGGATCAGTTTAGACCCGTAATATGCTTTAGATATTCAAATTTTCCACAAAGTGGGAAGCTAGGTGCAATGGTTTAGCCTAATGAGGTCGTAGAGTACAATATTTAGTTTTAAATAGTTAATCTTTGTATGGAATCAATTTCTGCTGTTAAATTCGACAACTTTCGACCCAGGTGGATGAAAATAGACGTAATGGATCAGTTTAGACCCGTAATATGCTTTAGATATTCAAATTTTCCACAAATTGGGAAGCTAGGTGCAATGGTTTAGCCTAATGAGGTCGTAGAGTACAATATTTAGTTTTAAATAGTAAATCTTTGTATGGAATCAATTTCTGCTGTTAACTTCGACAACTTTCGACCCAGGTGGATGAAAATAGCCGTAATGGATCAGTTTAGACCCGTAATATGCTTTAGATATTCAAATTTTCCACAAAGTGGGAAGCTAGGTGCAATGGTTTAGCCTAATGAGGTCGTAGAGTACAATATTTAGTTTTAAATAGTAAATCTTTGTATGGAATCAATTTCTGCTGTTAAATTCGACAACTTTCGACCCAGGTGGATGAAAATAGCCGTAATGGATCAGTTTAGACCCGTAATATGCTTTAGATATTCAAATTTTCCACAAAGTGGGAAGCTAGGTGCAATGGTTTAGCCTAATGAGGTCGTAGAGTACAATATTTAGTTTTAAATAGTAAATCTTTGTATGGAATCAATTTCTGCTGTTAACTTCGACAACTTTCGACCCAGGTGGATGAAAATAGCCGTAATGGATCAGTTTAGACCCGTAATATGCTTTAGATATTCAAATTTTCCACAAATTGGGAAGCTAGGTGCAATGGTTTAGCCTAATGAGGTCGTAGAGTACAATATTTAGTTTTAAATAGTAAATCTTTGTATGGAATCAATTTCTGCTGTTAACTTCGACAACTTTCGACCCAGGTGGATGAAAATAGCCGTAATGGATCAGTTTAGACCCGTAATATGCTTTAGATATTCAAATTTTCCACAAAGTGGGAAGCTAGGTGCAATGGTTTAGCCTAATGAGGTCGTAGAGTACAATATTTAGTTTTAAATAGTAAATCTTTGTATGGAATCAATTTCTGCTGTTAACTTCGACAACTTTCGACCCAGGTGGATGAAAATAGCGGTAATGGATCAGTTCAGACCCGTAATATGCTTTAGATATTCAAATTTTCCACAAAGTGGGAAGCTAGGTGCAATGGTTTAGCCTAATGAGGTCGTAGAGTACAATATTTAGTTTTAAATAGTAAATCTTTGTATGGAATCAATTTCTGCTGTTAAATGCGACAACTTTCGACCCAGGTGGATGAAAATAGCCGTAATAGATCAGTTTAGACCCGTAATATGCTTTAGATATTCAAATTTTCCACAAAGTGGGAAGCTAGGTGCAATGGTTTAGCTTAATAAGGTCGTAGAGTACAATATTTAGTTTTAAATAGTTAATCTTTGTATGGAATCAATTTCTGCTGTTAAATTCGACAACTTTCGACCCAGGTGGATGAAAATAGCGATAATGGATCAGTTCAGACCCGTAATATGCTTTAGATATTCAAATTTTCCACAAAGTGGGAAGCTAGGTGCAATGGTTTAGCCTAATGAGGTCGTAAAGTACAATATTTAGTTTTAAATAGTAAATCTTTGTATGGAATCAATTTCTGCTGTTAAATGCGACAACTTTCGACCCAGGTGGATGAAAATAGCCGTAATAGATCAGTTTAGACCCGTAATATGCTTTAGATATTCAAATTTTCCACAAAGTGGGAAGCTAGGTGCAATGGTTTAGCTTAATAAGGTCGTAGAGTACAATATTTAGTTTTAAATAGTTAATCTTTGTATGGAATCAATTTCTGCTGTTAAATTCGACAACTTTCGACCCAGGTGGATGAAAATAGCCGTAATGGATCAGTTTAGACCCGTAATATGCTTTAGATATTCAAATTTTCCACAAAGTGGGAAGCTAGGTGCAATGGTTTAGCCTAATGAGGTCGTAGAGTACAATATTTAGTTTTAAATAGTAAATATTTGTATGGAATCAATTTCTGCTGTTAACTTCGACAACTTTCGACCCAAGCGGATGAAAATAGACGTAATGGATCAGTTTAGACCCGTAATATGCTTTAGATATTCAAATTTTCCACAAAGTGGGAAGCTAGGTGCAATGGTTTAGCCTAATGAGGTCGTAGAGTACAATATTTAGTTTTAAATAGTAAATCTTTGTATGGAATCAATTTCTGCTGTTAACTTCGACAACTTTCGACCCAGGTGGATGAAAATAGCGGTAATGGATCAGTTCAGACCCGTAATATGCTTTAGATATTCAAATTTTCCACAAAGTGGGAAGCTAGGTGCAATGGTTTAGCCTAATGAGGTCGTAGAGTACAATATTTAGTTTTAAATAGTAAATCTTTGTATGGAATCAATTTCTGCTGTTAAATGCGACAACTTTCGACCCAGGTGGATGAAAATAGCCGTAATAGATCAGTTTAGACCCGTAATATGCTTTAGATATTCAAATTTTCCACAAAGTGGGAAGCTAGGTGCAATGGTTTAGCTTAATGAGGTCGTAGAGTACAATATTTAGTTTTAAATAGTAAATCTTTGTATGGAATCAATCTCTGCTGTTAACTTCGACAACTTTCGACCCAGGTGGATGAAAATAGCCGTAATAGATCAGTTTAGACCCGTAATATGCTTTAGATATTCAAATTTTCCACAAATTGGGAAGCTAGGTGCAATGGTTTATCCTAATGAGGTCGTAGAGTACAATATTTAGTTTTAAATAGTAAATCTTTGTATGGAATCAATTTCTGCTGTTAACTTCGACAACTTTCGACCCAGGTGGATGAAAATAGCCGTAATGGATCAGTTTAGACCCGTAATATGCTTTAGATATTCAAATTTTCCATAAATTGGGAAGCTAGGTGCAATGGTTTAGCCCAATGAGGTCGTAGAGTACAATATTTAGTTTAAAATGGTAAATCTTTGTATGGAGTCAATCTCTGCTGTTAACTTCGACAACTTTCGACCCAGGTGGATGAAAATAGCCGTAATAGATCAGTTTAGACCCGTAATATGCTTTAGATATTCAAATTTTCCACAAAATGGGAAGCTAGGTGCAATGGTTTAGCCTAATGAGGTCGTAGAGTACAATATTTAGTTTTAAATAGTAAATCTTTGTATGGAATCAATTTCTGCTGTTAAATTCGACAACTTTCGACCCAGGTGGATGAAAATAGCCGTAATGGATCAGTTTAGACCCGTAATATGCTTTAGATATTCAAATTTTCCACAAATTGGGAAGCTAGGTGCAATGGTTTAGCCTAATGAGGTCGTAGAGTACAATATTTAGTTTTAAAATGGTAAATCTTTGTATGGAGTCAATCTCTGCTGTTAACTTCGACAACTTTCGACCCAGGTGGATGAAAATAGCCGTAATGGATCAGTTTAGACCCGTAATATGCTTTAGATATTCAAATTTTCCACAAATTGGGAAGCTAGGTGCAATGGTTTAGCCTAATGAGGTCGTAGAGTACAATATTTAGTTTTAAATAGTAAATCTTTGTATGGAATCAATTTCTGCTGTTAAATTCGACAACTTTCGACCCAGGTGGATGAAAATAGACGTAATGGATCAGTTCAGACCCGTAATATGCTTTAGATATTCAAATTTTCCACAAATTGGGAAGCTAGGTGCAATGGTTTAGCTTAATGAGGTCGTAGAGTACAATATTTAGTTTTAAATAGTAAATCTTTGTATGGAATCAATTTCTGCTGTTAACTTCGACAACTTTCGACCCAGGTGGATGAAAATAGCCGTAATGGATCAGTTTAGACCCGTAATATGCTTTAGATATTCAAATTTTCCACAAAGTGGGAAGCTAGGTGCAATGGTTTAGCCTAATGAGGTCGTAGAGTACAATATTTAGTTTTAAATAGTAAATCTTTGTATGGAATCAATTTCTGCTGTTAACTTCGACAACTTTCGACCCAGGTGGATGAAAATAGCCGTAATGGATCAGTTTAGACCCGTAATATGCTTTAGATATTCAAATTTTCCACAAAGTGGGAAGCTAGGTGCAATGGTTTAGCCTAATGAGGTCGTAGAGTACAATATTTAGTTTTAAATAGTAAATCTTTGTATGGAATCAATTTCTGCTGTTAAATTCGACAACTTTCGACCCAGGTGGATGAAAATAGCCGTAATGGATCAGTTTAGACCCGTAATATGCTTTAGATATTCAAATTTTCCACAAATTGGGAAGCTAGGTGCAATGGTTTAGCCTAATGAGGTCGTAGAGTACAATATTTAGTTTTAAATAGTAAATCTTTGTATGGAATCAATTTCTGCTGTTAACTTCGACAACTTTCGACCCAGGTGGATGAAAATAGCCGTAATGGATCAGTTTAGACCCGTAATATGCTTTAGATATTCAAATTTTCCACAAAGTGGGAAGCTAGGTGCAATGGTTTAGCCTAATGAGGTCGTAGAGTACAATATTTAGTTTTAAATAGTAAATCTTTGTATGGAATCAATTTCTGCTGTTAACTTCGACAACTTTCGACCCAGGTGGATGAAAATAGCCGTAATGGATCAGTTTAGACCCGTAATATGCTTTAGATATTCAAATTTTCCACAAAGTGGGAAGCTAGGTGCAATGGTTTAGCCTAATGAGGTCGTAGAGTACAATATTTAGTTTTAAATAGTAAATCTTTGTATGGAATCAATTTCTGCTGTTAAATTCGACAACTTTCGACCCAGGTGGATGAAAATAGCCGTAATAGATCAGTTTAGACCCGTAATATGCTTTAGATATTCAAATTTTCCACAAAGTGGGAAGCTAGGTGCAATGGTTTAGCTTAATGAGGTCGTAGAGTACAATATTTAGTTTTAAATAGTTAATCTTTGTATGGAATCAATTTCTGCTGTTAAATTCGACAACTTTCGACCCAGGTGGATGAAAATAGCCGTAATGGATCAGTTTAGACCCGTAATATGCTTTAGATATTCAAATTTTCCACAAAGTGGGAAGCTAGGTGCAATGGTTTAGCCTAATGAGGTCGTAGAGTACAATATTTAGTTTTAAATAGTAAATCTTTGTATGGAATCAATTTCTGCTGTTAAATTCGACAACTTTCGACCCAGGTGGATGAAAATAGCCGTAATAGATCAGTTTAGACCCGTAATATGCTTTAGATATTCAAATTTTCCACAAATTGGGAAGCTAGGTGCAATGGTTTAGCCTAATGAGGTCGTAGAGTACAATATTTAGTTTTAAATAGTAAATCTTTGTATGGAATCAATTTCTGCTGTTAACTTCGACAACTTTCGACCCAGGTGGATGAAAATAGCCGTAATGGATCAGTTTAGACCCGTAATATGCTTTAGATATTCAAATTTTCCACAAAGTGGGAAGCTAGGTGCAATGGTTTAGCCTAATGAGGTCGTAGAGTACAATATTTAGTTTTAAATAGTAAATCTTTGTATGGAATCAATTTCTGCTGTTAACTTCGACAACTTTCGACCCAGGTGGATGAAAATAGCCGTAATGGATCAGTTTAGACCCGTAATATGCTTTAGATATTCAAATTTTCCACAAAGTGGGAAGCTAGGTGCAATGGTTTAGCCTAATGAGGTCGTAGAGTACAATATTTAGTTTTAAATAGTAAATCTTTGTATGGAATCAATTTCTGCTGTTAACTTCGACAACTTTCGACCCAGGTGGATGAAAATAGCCGTAATGGATCAGTTTAGACCCGTAATATGCTTTAGATATTCAAATTTTCCACAAATTGGGAAGCTAGGTGCAATGGTTTAGCCTAATGAGGTCGTAGAGTACAATATTTAGTTTTAAATGGTAA
Organism: Lordiphosa clarofinis; assembly: GCA_018904275.1. Taxonomy (NCBI): domain Eukaryota; kingdom Metazoa; phylum Arthropoda; class Insecta; order Diptera; family Drosophilidae; genus Lordiphosa; species Lordiphosa clarofinis. Next base: position 25,345 of record JAEIGQ010000386.1, on the reverse strand, counting down.
ATCTTTGTATGGAGTCAATCTCTGCTGTTAACTTCGACAACTTTCGACCCAGGTGGATGAAAATAGCCGTAATAGATCAGTTTAGACCCGTAATATGCTTTAGATATTCAAATTTTCCACAAATTGGGAAGCTAGGTGCAATGGTTTAGTCTAATGAGGTCGTAGAGTACAATATTTAGTTTTAAATAGTAAATCTTTGTATGGAATCAATTTCTGCTGTTAACTTCGACAACTTTCGACCCAGGTGGATGAAAATAGCCGTAATAGATCAGTTTAGACCCGTAATATGCTTTAGATATTCAAATTTTCCACAAAGTGGGAAGCTAGGTGCAATGGTTTAGCCTAATGAGGTCGTAGAGTACAATATTTAGTTTTAAATAGTAAATCTTTGTATGGAATCAATTTCTGCTGTTAACTTCGACAACTTTCGACCCAGGTGGATGAAAATAGCCGTAATGGATCAGTTTAGACCCGTAATATGCTTTAGATATTCAAATTTTCCACAAATTGGGAAGCTAGGTGCAATGGTTTAGCCCAATGAGGTCGTAGAGTACAATATTTAGTTTTAAATGGTAAATCTTTGTATGGAGTCAATTTCTGCTGTTAACTTTGACAACTTTCGACCCAGGTGGATGAAAATAGCCGTAATGGATCAGTTTAGACCCGTAATATGCTTTAGATATTCAAATTTTCCACAAATTGGGAAGCTAGGTGCAATGGTTTAGCCTAATGAGGTCGTAGAGTACAATATTTAGTTTTAAATAGTAAATCTTTGTATGGAATCAATTTCTGCTGTTAACTTCGACAACTTTCGACCCAGGTGGATGAAAATAGCCGTAATGGATCAGTTTAGACCCGTAATATGCTTTAGATATTCAAATTTTCCACAAATTGGGAAGCTAGGTGCAATGGTTTAGCCTAATGAGGTCGTAGAGTACAATATTTAGTTTTAAATAGTAAATCTTTGTATGGAATCAATTTCTGCTGTTAAATTCGACAACTTTCGACCCAGGTGGATGAAAATAGCCGTAATAGATCAGTTTAGACCCGTAATATGCTTTAGATATTCAAATTTTCCACAAAGTGGGAAGCTAGGTGCAATGGTTTAGCCTAATGAGGTCGTAGAGTACAATATTTAGTTTTAAATAGTAAATCTTTGTATGGAATCAATTTCTGCTGTTAAATTCGACAACTTTCGACCCAGGTGGATGAAAATAGCCGTAATAGATCAGTTTAGACCCGTAATATGCTTCAGATATTCAAATTTTCCACAAAGTGGGAAGCTAGGTCCAATGGTTTAGCCTAATGAGGTCGTAGAGTACAATATTTAGTTTTAAATAGTTAATCTTTGTATGGAATCAATTTCTGCTGTTAACTTCGACAACTTTCGACCCAGGTGGATGAAAATAGCCGTAATGGATCAGTTTAGACCCGTAATATGCTTTAGATATTCAAATTTTCCACAAATTGGGAAGCTAGGTGCAATGGTTTAGCCTAATGAGGTCGTAGAGTACAATATTTAGTTTAAAATGGTAAATCTTTGTATGGAGTCAATCTCTGCTGTTAACTTCGACAACTTTCGACCCAGGTGGATGAAAATAGCCGTAATAGATCAGTTTAGACCCGTAATATGCTTTAGATATTCAGATTTTCCACAAATTGGGAAGCTAGGTGCAATGGTTTAGTCTAATGAGGTCGTAGAGTACAATATTTAGTTTTAAATAGTAAATCTTTGTATGGAATCAATTTCTGCTGTTAACTTCGACAACTTTCGACCCAGGTGGATGAAAATAGCCGTAATGGATCAGTTTAGACCCGTAATATGCTTTAGATATTCAAATTTTCCACAAAGTGGGAAGCTAGGTGCAATGGTTTAGCCTAATGAGGTCGTAGAGTACAATATTTAGTTTTAAATAGTTAATCTTTGTATGGAATCAATTTCTGCTGTTAACTTCGACAACTTTCGACCCAGGTGGATGAAAATAGCCGTAATGGATCAGTTTAGACCCGTAATATGCTTTAGATATTCAAATTTTCCATAAATTGGGAAGCTAGGTGCAATGGTTTAGCCTAATGAGGTCGTAGAGTACAATATTTAGTTTAAAATAGTAAATCTTTGTATGGAGTCAATCTCTGCTGTTAACTTCGACAACTTTCGACCCAGGTGGATGAAAATAGCCGTAATAGATCAGTTTAGACCCGTAATATGCTTTAGATATTCAAATTTTCCACAAATTGGGAAGCTAGGTGCAATGGTTTAGTCTAATGAGGTCGTAGAGTACAATATTTAGTTTTAAATAGTAAATCTTTGTATGGAATCAATTTCTGCTGTTAACTTCGACAACTTTCGACCCAGGTGGATGAAAATAGCCGTAATGGATCAGTTTAGACCCGTAATATGCTTTAGATATTCAAATTTTCCACAAATTGGGAAGCTAGGTGCAATGGTTTAGCCTAATGAGGTCGTAGAGTACAATATTTAGTTTTAAATAGTAAATCTTTGTATGGAATCAATTTCTGCTGTTAAATTCGACAACTTTCGACCCAGGTGGATGAAAATAGCCGTAATAGATCAGTTTAGACCCGTAATATGCTTTAGATATTCAAATTTTCCACAAAGTGGGAAGCTAGGTGCAATGGTTTAGCCTAATGAGGTCGTAGAGTACAATATTTAGTTTTAAATAGTAAATCTTTGTATGGAATCAATTTCTGCTGTTAAATTCGACAACTTTCGACCCAGGTGGATGAAAATAGCCGTAATAGATCAGTTTAGGACCCGTAATATGCTTCAGATATTCAACTTTTCCACAAAGTGGGAAGCTAGGTCCAATGGTTTAGCCTAATGAGGTCGTAGAGTACAATATTTAGTTTTAAATAGTTAATCTTTGTATGGAATCAATTTCTGCTGTTAACTTCGACAACTTTCGACCCAGGTGGATGAAAATAGCCGTAATGGATCAGTTTAGACCCGTAATATGCTTTAGATATTCAAATTTTCCACAAATTGGGAAGCTAGGTGCAATGGTTTAGCCCAATGAGGTCGTAGAGTACAATATTTAGTTTAAAATGGTAAATCTTTGTATGGAGTCAATCTCTGCTGTTAACTTCGACAACTTTCGACCCAGGTGGATGAAAATAGCCGTAATAGATCAGTTTAGACCCGTAATATGCTTTAGATATTCAAATTTTCCACAAATTGGGAAGCTAGGTGCAATGGTTTAGTCTAATGAGGTCGTAGAGTACAATATTTAGTTTTAAATAGTAAATCTTTGTATGGAATCAATTTCTGCTGTTAACTTCGACAACTTTCGACCCAGGTGGATGAAAATAGCCGTAATAGATCAGTTTAGACCCGTAATATGCTTTAGATATTCAAATTTTCCACAAAGTGGGAAGCTAGGTGCAATGGTTTAGCCTAATGAGGTCGTAGAGTACAATATTTAGTTTTAAATAGTTAATCTTTGTATGGAATCAATTTCTGCTGTTAACTTCGACAACTTTCGGCCCAGGTGGATGAAAATAGCCGTAATGGATCAGTTTAGACCCGTAATATGCTTTAGATATTCAAATTTTCCATAAATTGGGAAGCTAGGTGCAATGGTTTAGCCCAATGAGGTCGTAGAGTACAATATTTAGTTTAAAATGATAAATCTTTGTATGGAGTCAATCTCTGCTGTTAACTTTGACAACTTTCGACCCAGGTGGATTAAAATAGCCGTAATAGATCAGTTTAGACCCGTAATATGCTTTAGATATTCAAATTTTCCACAAATTGGGAAGCTAGGTGCAATGGTTTAGTCTAATGAGGTCGTAGAGTACAATATTTAGTTTTAAATAGTAAATCTTTGTATGGAATCAATTTCTGCTGTTAACTTCGACAACTTTCGACCCAGGTGGATGAAAATAGCCGTAATAGATCAGTTTAGACCCGTAATATGCTTTAGATATTCAAATTTTCCACAAAGTGGGAAGCTAGGTGCAATGGTTTAGCCTAATGAGGTCGTAGAGTACAATATTTAGTTTTAAATAGTAAATCTTTGTATGGAATCAATTTCTGCTGTTAAATTCGACAACTTTCGACCCAGGTGGATGAAAATAGCCGTAATAGATCAGTTTAGACCCGTAATATAGCTTTAGATATTCAAATTTTCCACAAATTGGGAAGCTAGGTGCAATGGTTTAGCCTAATGAGGTCGTAGAGTACAATATTTAGTTTTAAATAGTAAATCTTTGTATGGAATCAATTTCTGCTGTTAACTTCGATCAACTTTCGACCCAGGTGGATGAAAATAGCCGTAATAGATCAGTTTAGACCCGTAATATGCTTTAGATATTCAATTTTAAAAAAAGGGGAAGCTAGGTGCAATGGTTTAGCCTAATGAGGTCGTAGAGTACAATATTTAGTTTTAAATAGTAAATCTTTGTATGGAATCAATTTCTGCTGTTCAACTTCGACAACTTTCGACCCAGGTGGATGAAAATAGCCGTAATAGATCAGTTTAGACCCGTAATATGCTTCAGATATTCAACTTTTCCACAAAGTGGGAAGCTAGGTCCAATGGTTTAGCCTAATGAGGTCGTAGAGTACAATATTTAGTTTTAAATAGTTAATCTTTGTATGGAATCAATTTCTGCTGTTAACTTCGACAACTTTCGACCCAGGTGGATGAAAATAGCCGTAATGGATCAGTTTAGACCCGTAATATGCTTTAGATATTCAAATTTTCCATAAATTGGGAAGCTAGGTGCAATGGTTTAGCCCAATGAGGTCGTAGAGTACAATATTTAGTTTAAAATGGTAAATCTTTGTATGGAGTCAATCTCTGCTGTTAACTTCGACAACTTTCGACCCAGGTGGATGAAAATAGCCGTAATAGATCAGTTTAGACCCGTAATATGCTTTAGATATTCAGATTTTCCACAAATTGGGAAGCTAGGTGCAATGGTTTAGCCTAATGAGGTCGTAGAGTACAATATTTAGTTTTAAATAGTAAATCTTTGTATGGAATCAATTTCTGCTGTTAAATTCGACAACTTTCGACCCAGGTGGATGAAAATAGCCGTAATGGATCAGTTTAGACCCGTAATATGCTTTAGATATTCAAATTTTCCACAAAGTGGGAAGCTAGGTGCAATGGTTTAGTTTAATGAGGTCGTAGAGTACAATATTTAGTTTTAAATAGTTAATCTTTGTATGGAATCAATTTCTGCTGTTAACTTCGACAACTTTCGACCCAGGTGGATGAAAATAGCCGTAATGGATCAGTTTAGACCCGTAATATGCTTTAGATATTCAAATTTTCCACAAATTGGGAAGCTAGGTGCAATGGTTTAGCCCAATGAGGTCGTAGAGTACAATATTTAGTTTAAAATGGTAAATCTTTGTATGGAGTCAATTTCTGCTGTTAACTTCGACAACTTTCGACCCAGGTGGATGAAAATAGCCGTAATGGATCAGTTTAGACCCGTAATATGCTTTAGATATTCAAATTTTCCACAAATTGGGAAGCTAGGTGCAATGGTTTAGTCTAATGAGGTCGTAGAGTACAATATTTAGTTTTAAATAGTAAATCTTTGTATGGAATCAATTTCTGCTGTTAACTTCGACAACTTTCGACCCAGGTGGATGAAAATAGCCGTAATGGATCAGTTTAGACCCGTAATATGCTTTAGATATTCAAATTTTCCACAAATTGGGAAGCTAGGTGCAATGGTTTAGCCTAATGAGGGTCGTAGAGTACAATATTTAGTTTTAAATAGTAAATCTTTGTATGGAATCAATTTCTGCTGTTAAATTCGACAACTTTCGACCCAGGTGGATGAAAATAGCCGTAATAGATCAGTTTAGACCCGTAATATGCTTTAGATATTCAAATTTTCCACAAAGTGGGAAGCTAGGTGCAATGGTTTAGCCTAATGAGGTCGTAGAGTACAATATTTAGTTTTAAATAGTAAATCTTTGTATGGAATCAATTTCTGCTGTTAAATTCGACAACTTTCGACCCAGGTGGATGAAAATAGCCGTAATAGATCAGTTTAGACCCGTAATATGCTTTAGATATTCAACTTTTCCACAAAGTGGGAAGCTAGGTGCAATGGTTTAGCCTAATGAGGTCGTAGAGTACAATATTTAGTTTTAAATAGTAAATCTTTGTATGGAATCAATTTCTGCTGTTAACTTCGACAACTTTCGACCCAGGTGGATGAAAATAGCCGTAATGGATCAGTTTAGACCCGTAATATGCTTTAGATATTCAAATTTTCCACAAATTGGGAAGCTAGGTGCAATGGTTTAGCCTAATGAGGTCGTAGAGTACAATATTTAGTTTAAAATGGTAAATCTTTGTATGGAGTCAATTTCTGCTGTTAACTTCGACAACTTTCGACCCAGGTGGATGAAAATAGCCGTAATAGATCAGTTTAGACCCGTAATATGCTTTAGATATTCAGATTTTCCACAAATTGGGAAGCTAGGTGCAATGGTTTAGTCTAATGAGGTCGTAGAGTACAATATTTAGTTTTAAATAGTAAATCTTTGTATGGAATCAATTTCTGCTGTTAAATTCGACAACTTTCGACCCAGGTGGATGAAAATAGCCGTAATAGATCAGTTTAGACCCGTAATATGCTTTAGATATTCAAATTTTTCCACAAAGTGGGAAGCTAGGTGCAATGGTTTAGCTTAATGAGGTCGTAGAGTACAATATTTAGTTTTAAATAGTTAATCTTTGTATGGAATCAATTTCTGCTGTTAAATTCGACAACTTTCGACCCAGGTGGATGAAAATAGTCGTAATGGATCAGTTTAGACCCGTAATATGCTTTAGATATTCAAATTTTCCACAAATTGGGAAGCTAGGTGCAATGGTTTAGCCCAATGAGGTCGTAGAGTACAATATTTAGTTTAAAATGGTAAATCTTTGTATGGAGTCAATCTCTGCTGTTAACTTCGACAACTTTCGACCCAGGTGGATTAAAATAGCCGTAATAGATCAGTTTAGACCCGTAATATGCTTTAGATATTCAAATTTTCCACAAATTGGGAAGCTAGGTGCAATGGTTTAGTCTAATGAGGTCGTAGAGTACAATATTTAGTTTTAAATAGTAAATCTTTGTATGGAATCAATTTCTGCTGTTAACTTCGACAACTTTCGACCCAGGTGGATGAAAATAGCCGTAATGGATCAGTTTAGACCCGTAATATGCTTTAGATATTCAAATTTTCCACAAATTGGGAAGCTAGGTGCAATGGTTTAGCCTAATGAGGTCGTAGAGTACAATATTTAGTTTTAAATAGTAAATCTTTGTATGGAATCAATTTCTGCTGTTAAATTCGACAACTTTCGACCCAGGTGGATGAAAATAGCCGTAATAGATCAGTTTAGACCCGTAATATGCTTTAGATATTCAAATTTTCCACAAAGTGGGAAGCTAGGTGCAATGGTTTAGCCTAATGAGGTCGTAGAGTACAATATTTAGTTTTAAATAGTAAATCTTTGTATGGAATCAATTTCTGCTGTTAAATTCGACAACTTTCGACCCAGGTGGATGAAAATAGCCGTAATAGATCAGTTTAGACCCGTAATATGCTTCAGATATTCAAATTTTCCACAAAGTGGGAAGCTAGGTGCAATGGTTTAGCCTAATGAGGTCGTAGAGTACAATATTTAGTTTTAAATAGTTAATCTTTGTATGGAATCAATTTCTGCTGTTAAATTCGACAACTTTCGACCCAGGTGGATGAAAATAGCCGTAATGGATCAGTTTAGACCCGTAATATGCTTTAGATATTCAAATTTTCCACAAATTGGGAAGCTAGGTGCAATGGTTTAGCCCAATGAGGTCGTAGAGTACAATATTTAGTTTAAAATGGTAAATCTTTGTATGGAATCAATTTCTGCTGTTAAATTCGACAACTTTCGACCCAGGTGGATGAAAATAGCCGTAATAGATCAGTTTAGACCCGTAATATGCTTTAGATATTCAGATTTTCCACAAATTGGGAAGCTAGGTGCAATGGTTTAGCCTAATGAGGTCGTAGAGTACAATATTTAGTTTTAAATAGTAAATCTTTGTATGGAATCAATTTCTGCTGTTAACTTCGACAACTTTCGACCCAGGTGGATGAAAATAGCCGTAATAGATCAGTTTAGACCCGTAATATGCTTTAGATATTCAAATTTTCCACAAAGTGGGAAGCTAGGTGCAATGGTTTAGCCTAATGAGGTCGTAGAGTACAATATTTAGTTTTAAATAGTTAATCTTTGTATGGAATCAATTTCTGCTGTTAACTTCGACAACTTTCGACCCAGGTGGATGAAAATAGCCGTAATGGATCAGTTTAGACCCGTAATATGCTTTAGATATTCAAATTTTCCACAAATTGGGAAGCTAGGTGCAATGGTTTAGCCCAATGAGGTCGTAGAGTACAATATTTAGTTTAAAATGGTAAATCTTTGTATGGAGTCAATCTCTGCTGTTAACTTCGACAACTTTCGACCCAGGTGGATGAAAATAGCCGTAATAGATCAGTTTAGACCCGTAATATGCTTTAGATATTCAAATTTTCCACAAATTGGGAAGCTAGGTGCAATGGTTTAGTCTAATGAGGTCGTAGAGTACAATATTTAGTTTTAAATAGTAAATCTTTGTATGGAATCAATTTCTGCTGTTAACTTCGACAACTTTCGACCCAGGTGGATGAAAATAGCCGTAATGGATCAGTTTAGACCCGTAATATGCTTTAGATATTCAAATTTTCCACAAATTGGGAAGCTAGGTGCAATGGTTTAGCCTAATGAGGTCGTAGAGTACAATATTTAGTTTTAAATAGTAAATCTTTGTATGGAATCAATTTCTGCTGTTAACTTCGACAACTTTCGACCCAGGTGGATGAAAATAGCCGTAATAGATCAGTTTAGACCCGTAATATGCTTTAGATATTCAAATTTTCCACAAAGTGGGAAGCTAGGTGCAATGGTTTAGCCTAATGAGGTCGTAGAGTACAATATTTAGTTTTAAATAGTAAATCTTTGTATGGAATCAATTTCTGCTGTTAACTTCGACAACTTTCGACCCAGGTGGATGAAAATAGCCGTAATAGATCAGTTTAGACCCGTAATATGCTTTAGATATTCAAATTTTCCACAAAGTGGGAAGCTAGGTGCAATGGTTTAGCCTAATGAGGTCGTAGAGTACAATATTTAGTTTTAAATAGTAAATCTTTGTATGGAATCAATTTCTGCTGTTAAATTCGACAACTTTCGACCCAGGTGGATGAAAATAGCCGTAATGGATCAGTTTAGACCCGTAATATGCTTTAGATATTCAAATTTTCCACAAATTGGGAAGCTAGGTGCAATGGTTTAGCCTAATGAGGTCGTAGAGTACAATATTTAGTTTTAAATGGTAAATCTTTGTATGGAGTCAATTTCTGCTGTTAAATTCGACAACTTTCGACCCAGGTGGATGAAAATAGCCGTAATAGATCAGTTTAGACCCGTAATATGCTTTAGATATTCAAATTTTCCACAAAGTGGGAAGCTAGGTGCAATGGTTTAGCCTAATGAGGTCGTAGAGTACAATATTTAGTTTTAAATAGTAAATCTTTGTATGGAATCAATTTCTGCTGTTAACTTCGACAACTTTCGACCCAGGTGGATGAAAATAGCCGTAATAGATCAGTTTAGACCCGTAATATGCTTTAGATATTCAAATTTTCCACAAAGTGGGAAGCTAGGTGCAATGGTTTAGCCTAATGAGGTCGTAGAGTACAATATTTAGTTTTAAATAGTTAATCTTTGTATGGAATCAATTTCTGCTGTTAACTTCGACAACTTTCGACCCAGGTGGATGAAAATAGCCGTAATGGATCAGTTTAGACCCGTAATATGCTTTAGATATTCAAATTTTCCACAAATTGGGAAGCTAGGTGCAATGGTTTAGCCTAATGAGGTCGTAGAGTACAATATTTAGTTTAAAATGGTAAATCTTTGTATGGAATCAATTTCTGCTGTTAAATTCGACAACTTTCGACCCAGGTGGATGAAAATAGCCGTAATAGATCAGTTTAGACCCGTAATATGCTTTAGATATTCAAATTTTCCACAAATTGGGAAGCTAGGTGCAATGGTTTAGCCTAATGAGGTCGTAGAGTACAATATTTAGTTTTAAATAGTAAATCTTTGTATGGAATCAATTTCTGCTGTTAACTTCGACAACTTTCGACCCAGGTGGATGAAAATAGCCGTAATGGATCAGTTTAGACCCGTAATATGCTTTAGATATTCAAATTTTCCACAAAGTGGGAAGCTAGGTGCAATGGTTTAGCCTAATGAGGTCGTAGAGTACAATATTTAGTTTTAAATAGTAAATCTTTGTATGGAATCAATTTCTGCTGTTAAATTCGACAACTTTCGACCCAGGTGGATGAAAATAGCCGTAATAGATCAGTTTAGACCCGTAATATGCTTTAGATATTCAAATTTTCCACAAATTGGGAAGCTAGGTGCAATGGTTTAGCCTAATGAGGTCGTAGAGTACAATATTTAGTTTTAAATAGTAAATCTTTGTATGGAATCAATTTCTGCTGTTAAATTCGACAACTTTCGACCCAGGTGGATGAAAATAGCCGTAATGGATCAGTTTAGACCCGTAATATGCTTTAGATATTCAAATTTTCCACAAAGTGGGAAGCTAGGTGCAATGGTTTAGCCTAATGAGGTCGTAGAGTACAATATTTAGTTTTAAATAGTTAATCTTTGTATGGAATCAATTTCTGCTGTTAACTTCGACAACTTTCGACCCAGGTGGATGAAAATAGCCGTAATGGATCAGTTTAGACCCGTAATATGCTTTAGATATTCAAATTTTCCACAAATTGGGAAGCTAGGTGCAATGGTTTAGCCTAATGAGGTCGTAGAGTACAATATTTAGTTTTAAATAGTAAATCTTTGTATGGAATCAATTTCTGCTGTTAACTTCGACAACTTTCGACCCAGGTGGATGAAAATAGCCGTAATGGATCAGTTTAGACCCGTAATATGCTTTAGATATTCAAATTTTCCACAAAGTGGGAAGCTAGGTGCAATGGTTTAGCCTAATGAGGTCGTAGAGTACAATATTTAGTTTTAAATAGTAAATCTTTGTATGGAATCAATTTCTGCTGTTAACTTCGACAACTTTCGACCCAGGTGGATGAAAATAGCCGTAATGGATCAGTTTAGACCCGTAATATGCTTTAGATATTCAAATTTTCCACAAAGTGGGAAGCTAGGTGCAATGGTTTAGCCTAATGAGGTCGTAGAGTACAATATTTAGTTTTAAATAGTTAATCTTTGTATGGAATCAATTTCTGCTGTTAAATTCGACAACTTTCGACCCAGGTGGATGAAAATAGCCGTAATGGATCAGTTTAGACCCGTAATATGCTTTAGATATTCAAATTTTCCACAAATTGGGAAGCTAGGTGCAATGGTTTAGCCTAATGAGGTCGTAGAGTACAATATTTAGTTTTTAAATAGTAAATCTTTGTATGGAATCAATTTCTGCTGTTAAATTCGACAACTTTCGACCCAGGTGGATGAAAATAGCCGTAATGGATCAGTTTAGACCCGTAATATGCTTTAGATATTCAAATTTTCCACAAAGTGGGAAGCTAGGTGCAATGGTTTAGCCTAATGAGGTCGTAGAGTACAATATTTAGTTTTAAATAGTAAATCTTTGTATGGAATCAATTTCTGCTGTTAACTTCGACAACTTTCGACCCAGGTGGATGAAAATAGCCGTAATGGATCAGTTTAGACCCGTAATATGCTTTAGATATTCAAATTTTCCACAAATTGGGAAGCTAGGTGCAATGGTTTAGCCTAATGAGGTCGTAGAGTACAATATTTAGTTTTAAATAGTAAATCTTTGTATGGAATCAATTTCTGCTGTTAAATTCGACAACTTTCGACCCAGGTGGATGAAAATAGCCGTAATAGATCAGTTTAGACCCGTAATATGCTTTAGATATTCAAATTTTCCACAAAGTGGGAAGCTAGGTGCAATGGTTTAGCTTAATGAGGTCGTAGAGTACAATATTTAGTTTTAAATAGTTAAATCTTTGTATGGAATCAATTTCTGCTGTTAAATTCGACAACTTTCGACCCAGGTGGATGAAAATAGCCGTAATGGATCAGTTTAGACCCGTAATATGCTTTAGATATTCAAATTTTCCACAAATTGGGAAGCTAGGTGCAATGGTTTAGCCTAATGAGGTCGTAGAGTACAATATTTAGTTTTAAATAGTTAATCTTTGTATGGAATCAATTTCTGCTGTTAAATTCGACAACTTTCGACCCAGGTGGATGAAAATAGCCGTAATGGATCAGTTTAGACCCGTAATATGCTTTAGATATTCAAATTTTCCACAAATTGGGAAGCTAGGTGCAATGGTTTAGCCTAATGAGGTCGTAGAGTACAATATTTAGTTTTAAATAGTAAATCTTTGTATGGAATCAATTTCTGCTGTTAACTTCGACAACTTTCGACCCAGGTGGATGAAAATAGCCGTAATGGATCAGTTTAGACCCGTAATATGCTTTAGATATTCAAATTTTCCACAAAGTGGGAAGCTAGGTGCAATGGTTTAGCCTAATGAGGTCGTAGAGTACAATATTTAGTTTTAAATAGTAAATCTTTGTATGGAATCAATTTCTGCTGTTAACTTCGACAACTTTCGACCCAGGTGGATGAAAATAGCCGTAATGGATCAGTTTAGACCCGTAATATGCTTTAGATATTCAAATTTTCCACAAATTGGGAAGCTAGGTGCAATGGTTTAGCCTAATGAGGTCGTAGAGTACAATATTTAGTTTTAAATAGTTAATCTTTGTATGGAATCAATTTCTGCTGTTAACTTCGACAACTTTCGACCCAGGTGGATGAAAATAGCCGTAATGGATCAGTTTAGACCCGTAATATGCTTTAGATATTCAAATTTTCCACAAATTGGGAAGCTAGGTGCAATGGTTTAGCCTAATGAGGTCGTAGAGTACAATATTTAGTTTTAAATAGTAAATCTTTGTATGGAATCAATTTCTGCTGTTAAATTCGACAACTTTCGACCCAGGTGGATGAAAATAGCCGTAATGGATCAGTTTAGACCCGTAATATGCTTTAGATATTCAAATTTTCCACAAATTGGGAAGCTAGGTGCAATGGTTTAGCCTAATGAGGTCGTAGAGTACAATATTTAGTTTTAAATAGTAAATCTTTGTATGGAATCAATTTCTGCTGTTAAATTCGACAACTTTCGACCCAGGTGGATGAAAATAGCCGTAATGGATCAGTTTAGACCCGTAATATGCTTTAGATATTCAAATTTTCCACAAAGTGGGAAGCTAGGTGCAATGGTTTAGCTAATGAGGTCGTAGAGTACAATATTTAGTTTTAAATAGTAAATCTTTGTATGGAATCAATTTCTGCTGTTAAATTCGACAACTTTCGACCCAGGTGGATGAAAATAGCCGTAATGGATCAGTTTAGACCCGTAATATGCTTTAGATATTCAAATTTTCCACAAATTGGGAAGCTAGGTGCAATGGTTTAGCCTAATGAGGTCGTAGAGTACAATATTTAGTTTTAAATAGTAAATCTTTGTATGGAATCAATTTCTGCTGTTAACTTCGACAACTTTCGACCCAGGTGGATGAAAATAGCCGTAATGGATCAGTTTAGACCCGTAATATGCTTTAGATATTCAAATTTTCCACAAAGTGGGAAGCTAGGTGCAATGGTTTTAGCTTAATGAGGTCGTAGAGTACAATATTTAGTTTTAAATAGTAAATCTTTGTATGGAATCAATTTCTGCTGTTAAATTCGACAACTTTCGACCCAGGTGGATGAAAATAGCCGTAATGGATCAGTTTAGACCCGTAATATGCTTTAGATATTCAAATTTTCCACAAAGTGGGAAGCTAGGTGCAATGGTTTAGCCTAATGAGGTCGTAGAGTACAATATTTAGTTTTAAATAGTAAATCTTTGTATGGAATCAATTTCTGCTGTTAAATTCGACAACTTTCGACCCAGGTGGATGAAAATAGCCGTAATGGATCAGTTTAGACCCGTAATATGCTTTAGATATTCAAATTTTCCAAAAGTTGAATAGGGTGCAATGGTTTAGCCTAATGAGGTCGTAGAGTACAATATTTAGTTTTAAATAGTAAATCTTTGTATGGAATCAATTTCTGCTGTTAACTTCGACAACTTTCGACCCAGGTGGATGAAAATAGCCGTAATGGATCAGTTTAGACCCGTAATATGCTTTAGATATTCAAATTTTCCACAAAGTGGGAAGCTAGGTGCAATGGTTTAGCCTAATGAGGTCGTAGAGTACAATATTTAGTTTTAAATAGTTAATCTTTGTATGGAATCAATTTCTGCTGTTAAATTCGACAACTTTCGACCCAGGTGGATGAAAATAGCCGTAATGGATCAGTTTAGACCCGTAATATGCTTTAGATATTCAAATTTTCCACAAAGTGGGAAGCTAGGTGCAATGGTTTAGCCTAATGAGGTCGTAGAGTACAATATTTAGTTTTAAATAGTAAATCTTTGTATGGAATCAATTTCTGCTGTTAAATTCGACAACTTTCGACCCAGGTGGATGAAAATAGCCGTAATGGATCAGTTTAGACCCGTAATATGCTTTAGATATTCAAATTTTCCACAAATTGGGAAGCTAGGTGCAATGGTTTAGCCTAATGAGGTCGTAGAGTACAATATTTAGTTTTAAATAGTAAATCTTTGTATGGAATCAATTTCTGCTGTTAACTTCGACAACTTTCGACCCAGGTGGATGAAAATAGCCGTAATGGATCAGTTTAGACCCGTAATATGCTTTAGATATTCAAATTTTCCACAAATTGGGAAGCTAGGTGCAATGGTTTAGCCTAATGAGGTCGTAGGTACAATATTTAGTTTTAAATAGTAAATCTTTGTATGGAATCAATTTCTGCTGTTAACTTCGACAACTTTCGACCCAGGTGGATGAAAATAGCCGTAATGGATCAGTTTAGACCCGTAATATGCTTTAGATATTCAAATTTTCCACAAATTGGGAAGCTAGGTGCAATGGTTTAGCCTAATGAGGTCGTAGAGTACAATATTTAGTTTTAAATAGTAAATCTTTGTATGGAATCAATTTCTGCTGTTAAATTCGACAACTTTCGACCCAGGTGGATGAAAATAGCCGTAATGGATCAGTTTAGACCCGTAATATGCTTTAGATATTCAAATTTTCCACAAATTTGGGAAGCTAGGTGCAATGGTTTAGCCTAATGAGGTCGTAGAGTACAATATTTAGTTTTAAATAGTAAATCTTTGTATGGAATCAATTTCTGCTGTTAACTTCGACAACTTTCGACCCAGGTGGATGAAAATAGCCGTAATGGATCAGTTTAGACCCGTAATATGCTTTAGATATTCAAATTTTCCACAAATTGGGAAGCTAGGTGCAATGGTTTAGCCTAATGAGGTCGTAGAGTACAATATTTAGTTTTAAATAGTAAATCTTTGTATGGAATCAATTTCTGCTGTTAAATTCGACAACTTTCGACCCAGGTGGATGAAAATAGCCGTAATGGATCAGTTTAGACCCGTAATATGCTTTAGATATTCAAATTTTCCACAAAGTGGGAAGCTAGGTGCAATGGTTTAGCCTAATGAGGTCGTAGAGTACAATATTTAGTTTTAAATAGTAAATCTTTGTATGGAATCAATTTCTGCTGTTAAATTCGACAACTTTCGACCCAGGTGGATGAAAATAGCCGTAATGGATCAGTTTAGACCCGTAATATGCTTTAGATATTCAAATTTTTCCACAAAGTGGGAAGCTAGGTGCAATGGTTTAGCCTAATGAGGTCGTAAGAGTACAATATTTAGTTTTAAATAGTAAATCTTTGTATGGAATCAATTTCTGCTGTTAAATTCGACAACTTTCGACCCAGGTGGATGAAAATAGCCGTAATGGATCAGTTTAGACCCGTAATATGCTTTAGATATTCAAATTTTCCACAAATTGGGGAAGCTAGGTGCAATGGTTTAGCCTAATGAGGTCGTAGAGTACAATATTTAGTTTTAAATAGTAAATCTTTGTATGGAATCAATTTCTGCTGTTAACTTCGACAACTTTCGACCCAGGTGGATGAAAATAGCCGTAATGGATCAGTTTAGACCCGTAATATGCTTTAGATATTCAAATTTTCCACAAATTGGGAAGCTAGGTGCAATGGTTTAGCCTAATGAGGTCGTAGAGTACAATATTTAGTTTTAAATAGTAAATCTTTGTATGGAATCAATTTCTGCTGTTAAATTCGACAACTTTCGACCCAGGTGGATGAAAATAGCCGTAATGGATCAGTTTAGACCCGTAATATGCTTTAGATATTCAAATTTTCCACAAATTGGGAAGCTAGGTGCAATGGTTTAGCCTAATGAGGTCGTAGAGTACAATATTTAGTTTTAAATAGTAAATCTTTGTATGGAATCAATTTCTGCTGTTAACTTCGACAACTTTCGACCCAGGTGGATGAAAATAGCCGTAATGGATCAGTTTAGACCCGTAATATGCTTTAGATATTCAAATTTTCCACAAATTGGGAAGCTAGGTGCAATGGTTTAGCCTAATGAGGTCGTAGAGTACAATATTTAGTTTTAAATAGTAAATCTTTGTATGGAATCAATTTCTGCTGTTAAATTCGACAACTTTCGACCCAGGTGGATGAAAATAGCCGTAATGGATCAGTTTAGACCCGTAATATGCTTTAGATATTCAAATTTTCCACAAAGTGGGAAGCTAGGTGCAATGGTTTAGCTTAATGAGGTCGTAGAGTACAATATTTACTTATAAATAGTTAATCTTTGTATGGAATCAATTTCTGCTGTTAAATTCCGACAACTTTCGACCCAGGTGGATGAAAATAGCCGTAATAGATCAGTTTAGACCCGTAATATGCTTTAGATATTCAAATTTTCCACAAATTGGGAAGCTAGGTGCAATGGTTTAGCCTAATGAGGTCGTAGAGTACAATATTTAGTTTTAAATAGTAAATCTTTGTATGGAATCAATTTCTGCTGTTAAATTCGACAACTTTCGACCCAGGTGGATGAAAACAGCCGTAATAGATCAGTGTAGACCCGTAATATGCTTTAGATATTCAAATTTTCCATAAATTGGGAAGCTAGGTGCAATGGTTTTAGCCTAATGAGGTCGTAGAGGTCGTATTTAGTTTTAAATAGTAAATCTTTGTATGGAATCAACTTTTGCTCTTAAATTCGACAACTTTCGAAAATAGCCGTAATGGATCAGTTTAGACCCGTAATATGCTTTAGATATTCAAATTTTTCACAAATTGGGAGGCTAGGTGCAATGGTTTAGCCTAATGAGGTCGTAGAGTACAATATTTAGTTTTAAATAGTTAATCTTTGTATGGAATCAATTTCTGCTGTTAAATTCGACAACTTTCGACCCAGGTGGATGAAAATAGCCGTAATGGATCAGTTTAGACCCGTAATATGCTTTAGATATTCAAATTTTCCACAAAGTGGGAAGCTAGGTGCAATGGTTTAGCCTAATGAGGTCGTAGAGTACAATATTTAGTTTTAAATAGTAAATCTTTGTATGGAATCAATTTCTGCTGTTAACTTCGACAACTTTCGACCCAGGTGGATGAAAATAGCCGTAATGGATCAGTTTAGACCCGTAATATGCTTTAGATATTCAAATTTTCCACAAAGTGGGAAGCTAGGTGCAATGGTTTAGCCTAATGAGGTCGTAGAGTACAATATTTAGTTTTAAATAGTAAATCTTTGTATGGAATCAATTTCTGCTGTTAAATTCGACAACTTTCGACCCAGGTGGATGAAAATAGCCGTAATGGATCAGTTTAGACCCGTAATATGCTTTAGATATTCAAATTTTCCACAAAGTGGGAAGCTAGGTGCAATGGTTTAGCCCAATGAGGTCGTAGAGTACAATATTTAGTTTTAAATATGTTAATCTTTGTATGGAATCAATTTCTGCTGTTAAATTCGACAACTTTCGACCCAGGTGGATGAAAATAGCCGTAATGGATCAGTTTAGACCCGTAATATGCTTTAGATATTCAAATTTTCCACAAATTGGGAAGCTAGGTGCAATGGTTTAGCTTAATGAGGTCGTAGAGTACAATATTTAGTTTTAAATAGTTAATCTTTGTATGGAATCAATTTCTGCTGTTAACTTCGACAACTTTCGACCCAGGTGGATGAAAATAGCCGTAATGGATCAGTTTAGACCCGTAATATGCTTTAGATATTCAAATTTTCCACAAATTGGGAAGCTAGGTGCAATGGTTTAGCCTAATGAGGTCGTAGAGTACAATATTTAGTTTTTAAATAGTAAATCTTTGTATGGAATCAATTTCTGCTGTTAACTTCGACAACTTTCGACCCAGGTGGATGAAAATAGCCGTAATGGATCAGTTTAGACCCGTAATATGCTTTAGATATTCAAATTTTCCACAAAGTGGGAAGCTAGGTGCAATGGTTTAGCCTAATGAGGTCGTAGAGTACAATATTTAGTTTTAAATAGTTAATCTTTGTATGGAATCAATTTCTGCTGTTAACTTCGACAACTTTCGACCCAGGTGGATGAAAATAGCCGTAATGGATCAGTTTAGACCCGTAATATGCTTTAGATATTCAAATTTTCCACAAAGTGGGAAGCTAGGTGCAATGGTTTAGCCTAATGAGGTCGTAGAGTACAATATTTAGTTTTAAATAGTAAATCTTTGTATGGAATCAATTTCTGCTGTTAACTTCGACAACTTTCGACCCAGGTGGATGAAAATAGCCGTAATGGATCAGTTTAGACCCGTAATATGCTTTAGATATTCAAATTTTCCACAAATTGGGAAGCTAGGTGCAATGGTTTAGCCTAATGAGGTCGTAGAGTACAATATTTAGTTTTAAATAGTAAATCTTTGTATGGAATCAATTTCTGCTGTTAACTTCGACAACTTTCGACCCAGGTGGATGAAAATAGCCGTAATGGATCAGTTTAGACCCGTAATATGCTTTAGATATTCAAATTTTCCACAAAGTGGGAAGCTAGGTGCAATGGTTTAGCCTAATGAGGTCGTAGAGTACAATATTTAGTTTTAAATAGTAAATCTTTGTATGGAATCAATTTCTGCTGTTAACTTCGACAACTTTCGACCCAGGTGGATGAAAATAGCCGTAATGGATCAGTTTAGACCCGTAATATGCTTTAGATATTCAAATTTTCCACAAATTGGGAAGCTAGGTGCAATGGTTTAGCCTAATGAGGTCGTAGAGTACAATATTTAGTTTTAAATAGTAAATCTTTGTATGGAATCAATTTCTGCTGTTAACTTCGACAACTTTCGACCCAGGTGGATGAAAATAGCCGTAATGGATCAGTTTAGACCCGTAATATGCTTTAGATATTCAAATTTTCCACAAAGTGGGAAGCTAGGTGCAATGGTTTAGCCCTAATGAGGTCGTAGAGTACAATATTTAGTTTTAAATAGTAAATCTTTGTATGGAATCAATTTCTGCTGTTAAATTCGACAACTTTCGACCCAGGTGGATGAAAATAGCCGTAATAGATCAGTTTAGACCCGTAATATGCTTTAGATATTCAAATTTTCCACAAAGTGGGAAGCTAGGTGCAATGGTTTAGCCTAATGAGGTCGTAGAGTACAATATTTAGTTTTAAATAGTTAATCTTTGTATGGAATCAATTTCTGCTGTTAAATTCGACAACTTTCGACCCAGGTGGATGAAAATAGCCGTAATGGATCAGTTTAGACCCGTAATATGCTTTAGATATTCAAATTTTCCACAAAGTGGGAAGCTGGTGCAATGGTTTAGCCTAATGAGGTCGTAGAGTACAATATTTAGTTTTAAATAGTAAATCTTTGTATGGAATCAATTTCTGCTGTTAAATTCGACAACTTTCGACCCAGGTGGATGAAAATAGCCGTAATGGATCAGTTTAGACCCGTAATATGCTTTAGATATTCAAATTTTCCACAAAGTGGGAAGCTAGGTGCAATGGTTTAGCTTAATGAGGTCGTAGAGTACAATATTTAGTTTTAAATAGTAAATCTTTGTATGGAATCAATTTCTGCTGTTAAATTCGACAACTTTCGACCCAGGTGGATGAAAATAGCCGTAATGGATCAGTTTAGACCCGTAATATGCTTTAGATATTCAAATTTTCCACAAATTGGGAAGCTAGGTGCAATGGTTTAGCCTAATGAGGTCGTAGAGTACAATATTTAGTTTTAAATAGTAAATCTTTGTATGGAATCAATTTCTGCTGTTAACTTCGACAACTTTCGGCCCAGGTGGATGAAAATAGCCGTAATGGATCAGTTTAGACCCGTAATATGCTTTAGATATTCAAATTTTCCACAAATTGGGAAGCTAGGTGCAATGG
Source organism: Lordiphosa clarofinis (assembly GCA_018904275.1). NCBI lineage: Eukaryota > Metazoa > Arthropoda > Insecta > Diptera > Drosophilidae > Lordiphosa > Lordiphosa clarofinis. Next base: position 4,853 of record JAEIGQ010000386.1, on the reverse strand, counting down.
TTTAGCCCTAATGAGGTCGTAGAGTACAATATTTAGTTTTAAATAGTAAATCTTTGTATGGAATCAATTTCTGCTGTTAAATTCGACAACTTTCGACCCAGGTGGATGAAAATAGCCGTAATGGATCAGTTTAGACCCGTAATATGCTTTAGATATTCAAATTTTCCACAAAGTGGGAAGCTAGGTGCAATGGTTTAGCCTAATGAGGTCGTAGAGTACAATATTTAGTTTTTAAATAGTAAATCTTTGTATGGAATCAATTTCTGCTGTTAACTTCGACAACTTTCGACCCAGGTGGATGAAAATAGCCGTAATGGATCAGTTTAGACCCGTAATATGCTTTAGATATTCAAATTTTCCACAAAGTGGGAAGCTAGGTGCAATGGTTTAGCCTAATGAGGTCGTAGAGTACAATATTTAGTTTTAAATAGTTAATCTTTGTATGGAATCAATTTCTGCTGTTAAATTCGACAACTTTCGACCCAGGTGGATGAAAATAGCCGTAATGGATCAGTTTAGACCCGTAATATGCTTTAGATATTCAAATTTTCCACAAATTGGGAAGCTAGGTGCAATGGTTTAGCCTAATGAGGTCGTAGAGTACAATATTTAGTTTTAAATAGTAAATCTTTGTATGGAATCAATTTCTGCTGTTAAATTCGACAACTTTCGACCCAGGTGGATGAAAATAGCCGTAATGGATCAGTTTAGACCCGTAATATGCTTTAGATATTCAAATTTTCCACAAATTGGGAAGCTAGGTGCAATGGTTTAGCCTAATGAGGTCGTAGAGTACAATATTTAGTTTTAAATAGTAAATCTTTGTATGGAATCAATTTCTGCTGTTAACTTCGACAACTTTCGACCCAGGTGGATGAAAATAGCCGTAATGGATCAGTTTAGACCCGTAATATGCTTTAGATATTCAAATTTTCCACAAAGTGGGAAGCTAGGTGCAATGGTTTAGCTTAATGAGGTCGTAGAGTACAATATTTAGTTTTAAATGGTTAAATCTTTGTATGGAATCAATTTCTGCTGTTAAATTCGACAACTTTCGACCCAGGTGGATGAAAATAGCCGTAATGGATCAGTTTAGACCCGTAATATGCTTTAGATATTCAAATTTTCCACAAAGTGGGAAGCTAGGTGCAATGGTTTAGCCTAATGAGGTCGTAGAGTACAATATTTAGTTTTAAATAGTTAATCTTTGTATGGAATCAATTTCTGCTGTTAAATTCGACAACTTTCGACCCAGGTGGATGAAAATAGCCGTAATGGATCAGTTTAGACCCGTAATATGCTTTAGATATTCAAATTTTCCACAAAGTGGAAGCTAGGTGCAATGGTTTAGCTTAATGAGGTCGTAGAGTACAATATTTAGTTTTAAATAGTAAATCTTTGTATGGAATCAATTTCTGCTGTTAAATTCGACAACTTTCGACCCAGGTGGATGAAAATAGCCGTAATAGATCAGTTTAGACCCGTAATATGCTTTAGATATTCAAATTTTCCACAAATTGGGAAGCTAGGTGCAATGGTTTAGCCTAATGAGGTCGTAGAGTACAATATTTAGTTTTAAATAGTTAATCTTTGTATGGAATCAATTTCTGCTGTTAAATTCGACAACTTTCGACCCAGGTGGATGAAAATAGCCGTAATGGATCAGTTTAGACCCGTAATATGCTTTAGATATTCAAATTTTCCACAAAGTGGGAAGCTAGGTGCAATGGTTTAGCTTAATGAGGTCGTAGAGTACAATATTTAGTTTTAAATAGTTAATCTTTGTATGGAATCAATTTCTGCTGTTAAATTCGACAACTTTCGACCCAGGTGGATGAAAATAGCCGTAATGGATCAGTTTAGACCCGTAATATGCTTTAGATATTCAAATTTTCCACAAAGTGGGAAGCTAGGTGCAATGGTTTAGCCTAATGAGGTCGTAGAGTACAATATTTAGTTTTAAATAGTAAATCTTTGTATGGAATCAATTTCTGCTGTTAACTTCGACAACTTTCGACCCAGGTGGATGAAAATAGCCGTAATGGATCAGTTTAGACCCGTAATATGCTTTAGATATTCAAATTTTCCACAAAGTGGGAAGCTAGGTGCAATGGTTTAGCTTAATGAGGGCGTAGAGTACAATATTTAGTTTTAAATAGTTAATCTTTGTATGGAATCAATTTCTGCTGTTAAATTCGACAACTTTCGACCCAGGTGGATGAAAATAACCGTAATGGATCAGTTTAGACCCGTAATATGCTTTAGATATTCAAATTTTCCACAAATTGGGAAGCTAGGTGCAATGGTTTAGCCCTAATGAGGTCGTAGAGTACAATATTTAGTTTTAAATAGTAAATCTTTGTATGGAATCAATTTCTGCTGTTAAATTCGACAATTTCGACCCAGGTGGATGAAAATAGCCGTAATGGATCAGTTTAGACCCGTAATATGCTTTAGATATTCAAATTTTCCACAAAGTGGGAAGCTAGGTGCAATGGTTTAGCCTAATGAGGTCGTAGGAGTATCAATATTTAGTTTTTAAATAGTAAATCTTTGTATGGAATCAATTTCTGCTGTTAAATTCGACAACTTTCGACCCAGGTGGATGAAAATAGCCGTAATGGATCAGTTTAGACCCGTAATATGCTTTAGATATTCAAATTTTCCATAAAGTGGGAAGCTAGGTGCAATGGTTTAGCCTAATGAGGTCGTAGAGTACAGTATTTAGTTTTAAATAGTTAATCTTTGTATGGAATCAATTTCTGCTGTTAACTTCGACAACTTTCGACCCAGGTGGATGAAAATAGCCGTAATGGATAAGTTTAGACCCGTAATATGCTTTAGATATTCAAATTTTCCACAAATTGGGAAGCTAGGTGCAATGGTTTAGCCTAATGAGGTCGTAGAGTACAATATTTAGTTTTAAATAGTAAATCTTTGTATGGAATCAATTTCTGCTGTTAAATTCGACAACTTTCGACCCAGGTGGATGAAAATAGCCGTAATGGATCAGTTTAGACCCGTAATATGCTTTAGATATTAAAATTTTCCATAAATTGGGAAGCTAGGTGCAATGGTTTAGCCTAATGAGGTCGTAGAGTACAATATTTAGTTTTAAATAGTAAATCTTTGTATGGAATCAATTTCTGCTGTTAAATTCGACAACTTTCGACCCAGGTGGATGAAAATAGCCGTAATGGATCAGTTTAGACCCGTAATATGCTTTAGATATTAAAATTTTCCACAAATTGGGAAGCTAGGTGCAATGGTTTAGCCTAATGAGGTCGTAGAGTACAATATTTAGTTTTAAATAGTAAATCTTTGTATGGAATCAATTTCTGCTGTCAAATTCGACAACTTTCGACCCAGGTGGATGAAAATAGCCGTAATGGATCAGTTTAGACCCGTAATATGCTTTAGATATTCAAATTTTCCACAAATTGGGAAGCTAGGTGCAATGGTTTAGCCCAATGAGGTCGTAGAGTACAATATTTAGTTTAAAATGGTAAATCTTTGTATGGAGTCAATCTCTGCTGTTAACTTCGACAACTTTCGACCCAGGTGGATGAAAATAGCCGTAATGGATCAGTTTAGACCCGTAATATGCTTTAGATATTCAAATTTTCCACAAATTGGGAAGCTAGGTGCAATGGTTTAGCCTAATGAGGTCGTAGAGTACAATATTTAGTTTTAAATAGTAAATCTTCGTATGGAATCAATTTCTGCTGTTAACTTCGACAACTTTCGACCCAGGTGGATGAAACTAGCCGTAATGGATCAGTTTAGACCCGTAATATGCTTTAGATATTCAAATTTTCCACAAAGTGGGAAGCTAGGTGCAATGGTTTAGCCTAATGAGGTCGTAGAGTACAATATTTAGTTTAAAATGGTAAATCTTTGTATGGAATCAATTTCTGCTGTTAAATTCGACAACTTTCGACCCAGGTGGATGAAAATAGCCGTAATAGATCAGTTTAGACCCGTAATATGCTTTAGATATTCAAATTTTCCACAAAGTGGGAAGCTAGGTGCAATGGTTAAGCTTAATGAGGTCGTAGAGTACAATATTTAGTTTTAAATAGTAAATCTTTGTATGGAATCAATTTCTGCTGTTAAATTCGACAACTTTCGACCCAGGTGGATGAAAATAGCCGTAATGGATCAGTTTAGACCCGTAACTATGCTTTAGATATTCAAATTTTCCTGAAGGTGGGAAGCTAGGTGCAATGGTTTAGCTTATTGAGGTCGTAGAGTACAATATTTAGTTTTAAATAGTAAATCTTTGTATGGAATCAATTTCTGCTGTTAAATTCGACAACTTTCGACCCAGGTGGATGAAAATAGCCGTAATAGATCAGTTTAGACCCGTAATATTCTTTAGATATTCAAATTTTCCACAAAGTGGGAAGCTAGGTGCAATGGTTTAGCTTAATGAGGTCGTAGAGTACAATATTTAGTTTTAAATTGTTAATCTTTGTATGGAATCAATTTCTGCTGTTAAATTCGACAACTTTCGACCCAGGTGAATGAAAATAGCCGTAATGGATCAGTTTAGACCCGTAATATGCTTTAGATATTCAAATTTTCCACAAATTGAGAAGCTAGGTGCAATGGTTTAGCCTAATGAGGTCGTAGAGTACAATATTTAGTTTTAAATAGTAAATCTTTGTATGGAATCAATTTCTGCTGTTAAATTCGACAACTTTCGACCCAGGTGGATGAAAATAGCCGTAATGGACCGATTTAGACCCGTAATATGCTTTAGATATTCAAATTTTCCACAAATTGGGAAGCTAGGTGCAATGGTTTTTAGCCTAATGAGGTCAGTAAGTACAATATTTAGTTTTAAATAG
>JAEIGQ010000385.1:0-122445 GCA_018904275.1 Lordiphosa clarofinis | reverse complement strand
ACAAACTTGGGACATACTATGGACATACTTGGGACATACTTGGGACATACTTGGGACATACTTGGGACATACTATGGACATACTTGGGATATACATGGGACTTACTTGGGACATACTTGAGACTTACTAGGGAAATACTTGGGACATACTATGGACATACTTGGGACATACTTGAGACATACTTGGGACATACTTGTTCATACTTGGGATATACTAGGGACATACTAGGAACATACTTGGGTCATACTTGGGACATACTTGGAACATACTAGGGACATACTTGGGACATACTTGGGACACATACTAGGACATATTCTGGGACATCCTGCTCGTCACTGCCTCCCAGTAGGTTGGAGAAGTAATCCTCCATTTCTTAAGCGCCAACAGTGGATCTGTGACCAGATTCCCCCTGTTCGTCATTGCATTGACTCTGGGCTTGAAACCTTCTGTTAACTGCTTAATCTTTTGGTAAATTTTTCGAGTCTCACTCATGCCGAATAACATCTCGACTTCCTCGCGCATGCGCCTTTCCTGCTCAAACTTTTTTCTTCTAAAAAGGCGTTTCTCCTCTTTCTTTTTCTCCAGATATCGCTCTTTAGCAGCCCGCGTTACTCTCGACTGCAGAGTTCTCCTGTAGGCAGCGTTTTCTCTGCAGTCGCGCGTCGGCACTCCTCGTCATACCAAGACCGCTTTCGAGTGGGCTCGGAGTAACCGAGTATCTCCTTGGCAGCAGTACTCATGGAGTGCGATATACGCTGCCACTGTTCGCATATATCGGAAGGGAATGGGGAGGTTTCCCTGAGCAGTTGGGCGAGTTTAGCTGAGTAGGCTTCAGAGGTCCCTTGTGATTGCAGCTTCCGACGTTTAGCTTTCGACGTGTGCCAGAGCGTGAGGCATGTGCCACACTGAGCCGCGTGCGTACCTTGGCTGCAACCAGGTAATGATCCGAGTCTATGTTGGCTCCTCGAATCGCACGCACGTCTAGTACACTCGATGAATGCCTTCCGTCGATCACAACGTGATCAATCTGATTTCGTGTTCGTTGACCAGGGGACTTCCAGGTCGCCTTATGGATGTCGAGGTGTTCAAATCTGGTACTACTTATGACCATGTTCCGGCCCGCAGCGAAGTCTATTAACCTCTCCGTTACCGGAGGTTGTTTCATGAAGGCTGAATCGTCCGACTGTCGATCCAAAAACTCCTTCTCTCCGACTTTTGCGTTAAAATCGCCTAGCACGATCTTTATGTCGTGGTCGGGGCAGCGCTCGTATAGTTGTTCCAGGCGCTCATAGAATTCATCTTTTATAGTATGTCCCAAGTATGTCCCAAGTATGTCCCAAGTATGTCCCAAGTATGTCCCAAGTATGTCCCAAATATGTCCTAAGTATGTCCCAAGTATGTCCCAAGTATGTCCCAAGTATGTCCCAAGTATGTCCCAAGTATGTCCCAAGTATGTCCCAAGTATGTCCCAAGTATGTCCCAAGTATGTCCCAAATATGTCCCAAGTATGTCCCAAGTATGTCCCAAGTATGTCCCAAGTATGTCCCAAGTATGTCCCAAATATGTCCCAAGTATGTCCCAAGTATGTCCCAAGTATGTCCCAAGTATGTCCCAAGTATGTCCCAGTATGTCAAGTATGTCCCAAGTATGTCCCAAGTATGTCCCAAAGTATGTCCCAAGTATGTCCCAAGTATGTCCCAAGTATGTCCCAAGTATGTCCCAAGTATGTCCCGATTCTCAAGTATGTCCCAAGTATGTCCCAAGTATGTCCCAAGATATGTCCCAAGTAATGTCCCAAGTATGTCCCAAGTATGTCCCAAGTATGTCCCAAGTATGTCCCAAGTATGTCCCAAGTATGTCCCAAATATGTCCCAAGTATGTCCCAAGTATGTCCCAAGTATGTCCCAAGTATGTCCTAAGTATGTCCCAAGTATGTCCCAAATATGTCCCAAGTATGTCCCAAGTATGTCCCAAGTATGTCCCAAGTATGTCCCAAGTATGTCCCAAGTATGTCCCAAGTATGTCCCAAGTATGTCCCAAGTATGTCCCAAGTATGTCCCAAGTATGTCCCAAGTATGTCCCAAGTATGTCCCAAGATGTCCCAAGTATGTCCCAAGTATGTCCCAAGTATGTCCCAAGTATGTCCCAAGTATGTCCCAAGTATGTCCCAAGTATGTCCCAAGTATGTCCCAAGTATGTCCCAAATATGTCCCAAGTATGTCCCAAGTATGTCCCAAATATGTCCCAAGTATGTCCCAAGTATGTCCCAAGTATGTCCCAAGTATGTCCCAAATATGTCCCAAGTAGCCCAAGTATGTCCCAAATATGTCCCAAGTATGTCCCAAGTATGTCCCAAGTATGTCCCAAGTATGTCCCAAGTATGTCCCAAGTATGTCCCAAGTATGTCCCAAGTATGTCCCAAGTATGTCCCAAGTATGTCCCAAGTATGTCCCAAATATGTCCCAAGTATGTCCCAAGTATGTCCCAAGTATGTCCCAAGTATGTCCCAAGTATGTCCCAAGAATGTCCCAAGTATGTCCCAAGTATGTCCCAAGTATGTCCCAAGTATGTCCCAAGTATGTCCCAAGTATGTCCCAAGTATGTCCCAAGTATGTCCCAAGTATGTCCCAAGTATGTCCCAAGAATGTCCCAAGTATGTCCCAAAGTATGTCCCAAATATGTCCCAAGTATGTCCCAAGTATGTTCCAAGTATGTCCCAAGTATGTCCCAAGTATGTCCCAAGTATGTCCCAAGTATGTCCCAAGTATGTCCCAAGTATGTCCCAAGAATGTCCCAAGTATGTCCCAAGTATGTCCCAAGTATGTCCCAAGTATGTCCCAAGTATGTCCCAAGTATGTCCCAAGTATGTCCCAAGTATGTCCCAAGTATGTCCCAAGTATGTCCCAAGTATGTCCCAAGTATGTCCCAAGTATGTCCCAAGTATGTCCCAAGTATGTCCCAAGTATGTCCCAAATATGTCCCAAAGTATGTCCCAAGTATGTCCCAAGTATGTCCCAAGTATGTCCCAAGTATGTCCCAAGTATGTCCCAACTATGTCCCAAGTATGTCCCAAGTATGTCCCAAGTATGTCCCAAGTATGTCCCAAGTATGTCCCAAGTATGTCCCAAGTATGTCCCAAGTATGTCCCAAGTATGTCCCAAGTATGTCCCAAGTATGTCCCAAGTATGTTCCAAGTATGTCCCAAGTATGTCCCAAATATGTCCCAAATATGTCCCAAGTATGTCCCAAGTATGTCCCAAGTATGTCCCAAGTATGTCCCAAGTATGTCCCAAATATGTCCCAAGTATGTCCCAAGTATGTCCCAAGTATGTCCCAAGTATGTCCAAAATATGTCCCAAGAATGTCCCAAGTATGTCCCCAAGTATGTCCCAAGTATGTCCCAAGTATGTCCAAAGTATGTCCCAAGTATGTCCCAAGTATGTCCCAAGTATGTCCCAAGTATGTCCCAAGTATGTCCCAAGTATGTCCCAAGTATGTCCCAATATGTCCTAATGTCCCAAGTATGTCCCAAATATGTCCCAAGTATGTCCCAAGTATGTCCCAAGTATGTCCCAAGTATGTCCCAAGTATGTCCCAAGTATGTCCCAAGTATGTCCCAAAGTCCCAAGTATGTCCCAAGTATGTCCCAAGTATGTCCCAAGTATGTCCCAAGTATGTCCCTAGTATGTCCCAAGTATGTCCCAAGTATGTCCCAAGTATGTCCCAAGTATGTCCCAAGTATGTCCCAAGTATGTCCCAAATATGTCCCAAGTATGTCCCAACTATGTCCCAAGTATGTCCCAAGTATGTCCCAAATATGTCCCAAGTATGTCCCAAGTATGTCACAAATATGTCCCAAGTATATCCCAAGTATGTCCCAAGTATGTCCCAAGTATGTCCCAAATATGTCCCAAGTATGTCCCAAGTATGTCCCAAGTATGTCCCAAGTATGTCCCAAATATGTCCCAAATATGTCCCAAGTATGTCCAAAATATGTCCCAAGTATGTCCCAAGTATGTCCCAAGTATGTCCCAAGTATGTCCCAAATATGTCCCAAATATATCCCAAGTATGTCCCAAGTATGTCCCAAGTATGTTCCAAGTATGTCCCAAGTATGTCCCAAGTATGTCCCAAGTATGTCCCAAGTATGTCCAACATGTAATGTCCCAAGTATGTCCCAAGTATGTCCCAAGTATGTCCCAAGTATGTCCCAAGTATGTCCCAAGTATGTCCCAAGTATGTCCCAAGTATGTCCCAAGTATGTCCCAGGTATGTCCCAAGCATGTCCCAAATATGTCCCAAGTATGTCCCAAGTATGTCCCAAGTATGTCCCAAGTATGTCCCAAGTATGTCCCAAGTATGTCCCAAATATGTCCCAAGTATGTCCCAAATATGTCCCAAGTATGTCCAAAATATGTCCCAAGTATGTCCCAAGTATGTCCCAAATATGTCCCAAGTATGTCCCAAGTATGTCCCAAGTATGTCCCAAGTATGTCCCAAGTATGTCCCAAGTATGTTCCAAATATGTCCCAAGTATGTCCCAAGTATGTCCCAAGTATGTCCCAAGTATGTCCCAAGTATGTCCCAAGTATGTCCCAAGTATGTCCCAAGTATGTCCCAAGTATGTCCCAAGTATGTCTAAACCAGAGCGGGCAAACAAACGCAAACGTCAATCGCGTCGTTCTCACAGAGCGAAACACAAACAAGACCCAAGAAAAGTAACTGTAACAAAAGACTCTGTTCAGTTTGCGTCGTGCGCAAACTAAACGTAGCATGTCCATTATCGACAAAGGGGGAAGATATGCAAGAGCGTAGGGAAGTGTGCAGATGTAGAGGTGCTGTTGCTAACGTCTCCAGCTGTTGTTGCGCCGAAAGTTCAAGGCGGCAGATTCGGAAGAATATCAAGTTGTTGGTCGCAATATAAAGATGGTGTCCCATAGAGTAAGTACAAAACAAAGATGTTCCGGTCCAAGTTCGTTAAACGTTCGTGTCCCGTTGTCTAAACTATGTCCCAAGTATGTCCCAAGTATGTCCCAAGTATGTCCCAAGTATGTCCCAAGTATGTCCCAAGTATGTCCCAAGTATGTCCCAAGTATGTCCCAAGTATGTCCCAAGTATGTCCCAAATATGTCCCAAGTATGTCCCAAGTATGTCCCAAGTATGTCCCAAGTATGTCCCAAATATGTCCCAAGTATGTCCCAAGTATGTCCCAAGTATGTCCCAAGTATGTCCCAAGTATGTCCCAAGTATGTCCTAAGTATGTCCCAAGTATGTCCCAAGTATGTCCCAAGTATGTCCCAAGTATGTCCCAAGTATGTCCCAAGAATGTCCCAAGTATGTCCCAAGTATGTCCCAAGTATGTCCCAAGTATGTCCCAAGTATGTCCCAAGTATGTCCCAAGTATGTCCCAAGTATGTCCCAAGTATGTCCCAAGTATGTCCCAAGTATGTCCCAAGTATGTCCCAAGTATGTCCCAAGTATGTCCCAAGTATGTCCCAAGTATGTCCCAAGTATGTCCCAAGTATGTCCCAAGTATGTCCCAAGTATGTCCCAAGTATGTCCCAAGTATGTCCCAAGTATGTCCCAAGTATGTCCCAAGTATGTCCCAAATATGTCCCAAGTATGTCCCAAGTATGTCCCAAGTATGTCCCAAATATGTCCCAAGTATGTCCAAAGTATGTCCCAAGTATGTCCCAAGTATGTCCCAAGTATGTCCAAAGTATGTCCCAAGTATGTCCCAAGTATGTCCCAAGTATGTCCCAAGTATGTCCCAAGTATGTCCCAAGTATGTCCCAAATATGTCCCAAGTATGTCCCAAGTATGTCCCAAGTATGTCCCAAATATGTCCCAAGTATGTCCAAGTATGTCCCAAAATGTCCCAAGTATGTCCCAAGTATGTCCCAAGTATGTCCCAAGTATGTCCCAAGTATGTCCCAAGTATGTCCAAAGTATGTCCCAAGTATGTCCCAAGTATGTCCCAAGTATGTCCCAAGTATGTCCCAAGTATGTCCCAAGTATGTCCCAAGTATGTCCCAAGTATGTCCCAAATATGTCCCAAGTATGTCCCAAGTATGTCCCAAATATATCCCAAATATGTCCCAAGTATGTCCCAAGTATGTCCCAAGTATGTCACAAGTATGTCCCAAGTATGTCCCAAGTATGTCCCAAATATGTCACAAGTATGTCCCAAATATGTCCCAAGTATGTCCTAAGTATGTCCCAAGTATGTCCCAAGTATGTCCCAAGTATGTCCCAAGTATGTCCCAAATATGTCCCAAGTATGTCCCAGGTATGTCCCAAGTATGTCCCAAGTATGTCCCAAATATGTCCCAAGTATGTCCCAAGTATGTCCCAACTATGTCCCTAGTATGTCCCAAATATGTCCAAAGTATGTCCCAAGTATGTCCCAAGTATGTCCCAAATATGTCCCAAGTATGTCCCAAGTATGTCCCAAGTATGTCCCAAGTATGTCCCAAGTATGTCCTAAGTATGTCCCAAGTATGTTCCAAGTATGTCCCAAGTATGTCCCAAGTATGTCCCAAGTATGTCCCAAGTATGTCCCAAATATGTCCCAAGTATGTCCCAAGTATGTCTCAACTATGTTCCAAGTATGTCCTAAGTATGTCCCAAGTATGTCCCAAGTATGTCCCAAGTATGTCCCAAGTATGTCCCAAGTATGTCCCAAGTATGTCCCAAGTATGTCCCAAGTATGTCCCAAGTATGTCCCAAGTATGTCCCAAGTATGTCCCAAGTATGTCCCAAGTATGTCCCAAGTATGTCCCAAGTATGTCCCAAGTATGTCCCAAGTATGTCCCCAGTATGTCCCAAGTATGTCCCAAGTATGTCCCAAGTATGTCCCAAGTATGTCCCAAGTATGTCCCAAGTATGTCCCAAGTATGTCCCAAGTATGTCCCAAGTATGTCCCAAGTATGTCCCAAGTATGTCCCAAGTATGTCCCAAGTATGTCCCAAGTATGTCCCAAGTATGTCCCAAGTATGTCCCAATGTCCCATGTCCCAGGTCCCAAGTATGTCCCAAGTATGTCCCAAGTATGTCCCAAGTATGTCCCAAGTATGTCCCAAGTATGTCCCAAGTATGTCCCAAGTATGTTCCAAGTATGTCCCAAGTATGTCCCAAGTATGTCCCAAGTATGTCCCAAGTATGTCCCAAGTATGTCCCAAGTATGTCCCAAGTATGTCCCAAGTATGTCCCAAGTATGTCCCAAGTATGTCCCAAGTATGTCCCAAATATGTCCCAAGTATGTCCCAAGTATGTCCCAAGTATGTCCCAAATATGTCCCAAGTATGTCCCAAATATGTCCCAAGTATGTCCCAAGCATGTCCCAAATATGTCCCAAGTATGTCCCAAGTATGTCCCAAGTATGTCCCAAGTATGTCCCAAATATGTCCCAAGTATGTCCCAAATATGTCCCAAGTATGTCCCAAGTATGTCCCAAGTATGTCCCAAGTATGTCCCAAGTATGTCCCAAGTATGTCCCAAATATGTCCCAAGTATGTCCCAATATGTCCCAAGTAGTCCCAAGTATGTCCCAAGTATGTCCCAAGTATGTCCCAAGTATGTCCCAAGTATGTCCCAAGTATGTCAGATGTCCAAATATGTCCCAAGTATGTCCCAAATATGTCCCAAGTATGTCCCAAGTATGTCCCAAATATGTCCCAAGTATGTCCCAAATATGTCCCAAGTATGTCCCAAGTATGTCCCAAGTATGTCCCAAGTATGTCCCAAGTATGTCCCAAGTATGTCCCAAGTATGTCCCAAGTATGTCCCAAGTATGTCCCAAGCATGTCCCAAGTATGTCCCAAGTATGTCCCAAGTATGTCCCAAGTATGTCCCAAATATGTCCCAAGTATGTCCCAAGTATGTCCCAAGTATGTCCCAAGTATGTCCCAAGTATGTCCCAAGTATGTCCCAAGTATGTCCCAAGTATGTCCCAAGTATGTCCCAAATATGTCCCAAGTATGTCCCAAGTATGTCCCAAAGTATGTCCCAAGTATGTCCCAAGTATGTCCCAAGTATGTCCCAAGTATGTCCCAAATATGTCCCAAGTATGTCCCAAGTATGTCCCAAGTATGTCCCAAGTATGTCCCAAGTATGTCCCAAACATGTCCCAAATATGTCCCAAGTATGTCCCAAGTATGTCCCAAGTATGTCCCAAGTATGTCCCAAGTATGTCCCAAGTATGTCCCAAGTATGTCCCAAATATGTCCCAAGTATGTCCATATGTCCCAAGTATGTCCCAAGTATGTCCCAAGTATGTCCCAAGTATGTCCCAAGTATGTCCCAAGTATGTCCCAAGTATGTCCCAAGTATGTCCCAAGTATGTCCCAAAGTATGTCCCAAGTATGTCCCAAGTATGTCCCAAGTATGTCCCAAGTATGTCCCAAATATGTCCCAAGTATGTCCCAAGTATGTCCCAAGTATGTCCAAAATATGTCCCAAGTATGTCCTAAATATGTCCCAAGTATGTCCCAAGTATGTCCCAAGTATGTCCCAAGTATGTCCCAAATATGTCCCAAGTATGTCCCAAATATGTCCCAAGTATGTCCCAAGTATGTCCCAAGTATGTCCCAAGTATGTCCCAAGTATGTCCCAAACATGTCCCAAGTATGTCCCAAGTATGTCCCAAGTATGTCCCAAGTATGTCCCAAATATGTCCCAAGTATGTCCCAAGTATGTCCCAAGTATGTCCCAAGTATGTCCCAAGTATGTCCCAAGTATGTCCCAAATATGTCCCAAGTATGTCCCAAGTATGTCCCAAGCATGTCCCAAGTATGTCCCAAGTATGTCCCAAGTATGTCCCAAGTATGTCCCAAATATGTCCCAAGTATGTCCCAATGTCCCAAGTATGTCCCAAGTATGTCCCAAGTATGTCCCAAGTATGTCCCAAGTATGTCCCAAGTATGTCCTAGGTATGTCCCAAGTATGTCCCAAGTATGTCCCAAGTATGTCCCAAGTATGTCCCAAGTATGTCCCAAGTATGTCCCAAGTATGTCCCAAGTATGTCCCAAGTATGTCCCAAGTATGTCCCAAGTATGTCCCAAGTATGTCCCAAATATGTCCCAAATCCCAAGTATGTCCCAAGTATGTCCCAAGTATGTCCCAAGTATGTCCCAAGTATGTCCCAAAGTATGTCCCAAGTATGTCCCAAGTATGTCCCAAGTATGTCCCAAGTATGTCCCAAGTATGTCCCAAGTATGTCCCAAGTATGTCCCAAGTATGTCCCAAGTATGTCCCAAGTATGTCCCAAGTATGTCCCAAGTATGTCCCAACATGTCCCAAGTATGTCCCAAGTATGTCCCAAGTATGTCCCAAGTATGTCCCAAGTATGTCCCAAGTATGTCCCAAGTATGTCCCAAGTATGTCCCAAGTATGTCCCAAGTATGTCCCAATATGTCCCAAGTATGTCCCAAGTATGTCCCAAGTATGTCCCAAGTATGTCCCAAGTATGTCCCAAGTATGTCCCAAGTATGTCCCAAGTATGTCCCAAGTATGTCCCAAAGTATGTCCCAAGTATGTCCCAAGTATGTCCCAAGTATGTCCCAAGTATGTCCCAAGTATGTCCCAAGTATGTCCCAAGTATGTCCCAAATATGTCCCAAGTATGTCCCAAGTATGTCCCAAGTATGTCCCAAGTATGTCCCAAGTATGTCCCAAGTATGTCCCAAGTATGTCCCAAGTATGTCCTAAGTATGTCCCAAATATGTCCCAAGTATGTCCCAAGTATGTCCCAAGTATGTCCCAAGTATGTCCCAAGTATGTCCCAAATATGTCCCAAGTATGTCCCAAGTATGTCCCAAGTATGTCCCAAGTATGTCCCAAGTATGTCCCAAGTATGTCCTAAATATGTCCCAAGTATGTCCCAAGTATGTCCCAAGTATGTCCCAAATATGTCCCAAGTATGTCCCAAGTATGTCCCAAGTATGTCCCAAGTATGTCCCAAGTATGTCCCAAGTATGTCCCAAGTATGTCCCAAGTATGTCCCAAGTATGTCCCAAGTATGTCCCAAGTATGTCCCAAGTATGTCCCAAGTATGTCCCAAATATGTCCCAAGCATGTCCCAAATATGTCCCAAGTATGTCCCAAGTATGTCCCAAGTATGTCCCAAGTATGTCCCAAGTATGTCCCAAATATGTCCAAAGTATGTCCCAAATATGTCCCAAGTATGTCCCAAGTATGTCCCAAATATGTCCCAAATATGTCCCAAGTATGTCCCAAGTATGTCCCAAGTATGTCCCAAGTATGTCCCAAGTATGTCCCAAGTATGTCCCAAGTATGTCCCAAATATGTCCCAAGTATGTCCCAAGTATGTCCCAAGTATGTCCCAAGTATGTCCCAAGTATGTCCCAAGTATGTCCCAAGTATGTCCCAAGTATGTCCCAAGTATGTCCCAAGTATGTCCCAAGTATGTCCCAAGTATGTCCCAAATATGTCCCAAGTATGTCCCAAACATGTCCCAAGTATGTCCCAAGTATGTCCCAAGTATGTCCCAAGTATGTCCCAAGTATGTCCCAAATATGTCCCAAGTATGTCCCAAGTATGTCCCAAGTATGTCCCAAATATGTCCCAAGTATGTCCCAAGTATGTCCCAAGTATGTCCCAAGTATGTCCCAAGTATGTCCAAATATGTCCCAAGTATGTCCCAAGTATGTCCCAAGTATGTCCCAAGTATGTCCCAAGTATGTCCCAAGTATGTCCCAAGTATGTCCCAAGTATGTCCCAAGTATGTCCCAAGTATGTCCCAAGTATGTCCCAAGTATGTCCCAAGTATGTCCCAAGTATGTCCCAAATATGTCCCAAGTATGTCCCAAGTATGTCCCAAGTATGTCCCAAGTATGTCCCAAGTATGTCCCAAGTATGTCCCAAATATGCCCAAGTATGTCCCAAGTATGTCCCAAGTATGTCCCAAGTATGTCCCAAGTATGTAGCCCATGTCCCAAGTATGTCCCAAATATGTCCCAAGTATGTCCCAAGTATGTCCCAAGTATGTCCCAAATATGTCCCAAGTATGTCCCAAGTATGTCCCAAGTATGTCCCAAGTATGTCCCAAGTATGTCCCAAATATGTCCCAAGTATGTCCCAAGTATGTCCCAAGTATGTCCCAAGTATGTCCCAAATATGTCCCAAGTATGTCCCAAGTATGTCCCAAGTATGTCCCAAGTATGTCCCAAGTATGTCCCAAATATGTCCCAAGTATGTCCCAAGTATGTCCCAAGTATGTCCCAAGTATGTCCCAAGTATGTCCCAAGTAGTCCCAAGTATGTCCCAAGTATGTCCCAGATATGTCCCAAGTATGTCCCAAGTATGTCCCAAGTATGTCCCAAGTATGTCCCAAGTATGTCCCAAGTATGTCCCAAGTATGTCCCAAGTATGTCCCAAGTATGTCCCAAGTATGTCCCAAGTATGTCCCAAGTATGTCCCAAGTATGTCCCAAGTATGTCCCAAGTATGTCCCAAGTATGTCCCAAGTATGTCCCAAGTATGTCCCAAGTATGTCCCAAGTATGTCCCAAGTATGTCCCACATATGTCCCAAGTATGTCCCAAATATGTCCCAAGTATGTCCCAAGTATGTCCCAAGTATGTCCCAAGTATGTCAAAGTATGTCCCAAGTATGTCCCAAGTATGTCCCAAATATGTCCCAAGTATGTCCCAAGTATGTCCTAGGCCCAAATATGTCCCAAATATGTCCCAAGTATGTCCCAAATATGTCCCAAGTATGTCCCAAATATGTCCCAAGTATGTCCCAAGTATGTCCCAAGTATGTCCCAAGTATGTCCCAAGTATGTCCCAAGTATGTCCAAGTATGTCCCAAGTATGTCCCAAGTATGTCCCAAGTATGTCCCAAGTATGTCCCAAATATGTCCCAAGTATGTCCCAAGTATGTCCCAAGTATGTCCCAAGTATGTCCCAAGTATGTCCCAAGTATGTCCCAAGTATGTCCCAAGTATGTCCCAAGTATGTCCCAAGTATGTCCCAAGTATGTCCCAAGTATGTCCCAAGTATGTCCCAAGTATGTCCCAAGTATGTCCCAAGTATGTCCCAAATATGTCCCAAGTATGTCCCAAGTATGTCCCAAGTATGTCCAAATATGTCCCAAGTATGTCCCACATATGTCCCAAGTATGTCCCAAGTATGTCCCAAGTATGTCCCAAATATGTCCCAAGTATGTCCCAAGTATGTCCCAAGATATGTCCCAAGTATGTCCCAAGTATGTCCCAAGTATGTCCCAAGTATGTCCCAAGTATGTCCCAAATATGTCCCAAGTATGTCCCAAGTATGTCCCAAGTATGTCCCAAGTATGTCCCAAGTATGTTCCAAATATGTCCCAAGTATGTCCCAAGTATGTCCCAAGTATGTCCCAAGTATGTCCCAAGTATGTCCCAAGTATGTCCCAAATATGTCCCAAGTATGTCCCAAGTATGTCCCAAGTATGTCCCAAGTATGTCCCAAGTATGTCCCAAGTATGTCCCAAGTATGTCCCAAGTATGGTCCCAAGTATGTCCCAAGTATGTCCCAAGTATGTCCCAAGTATGTCCCAAGTATGTCCCAAGTATGTCCCAAGTATGTCCCAAATATGTCCCAAGTATGTCCCAAGTATGTCCCAAGTATGTCCCAAGTATGTCCCAAGTATGTCCCAAGTATGTCCCAAGTATGTCCCAAGTA
Source organism: Lordiphosa clarofinis (assembly GCA_018904275.1). Classification (NCBI taxonomy): domain Eukaryota; kingdom Metazoa; phylum Arthropoda; class Insecta; order Diptera; family Drosophilidae; genus Lordiphosa; species Lordiphosa clarofinis. The sequence continues at coordinate 109,766 of JAEIGQ010000385.1, read as the reverse complement.
TGTCCCAAGTATGTCCCAAGTATGTCCCAAGTATGTCCCAAGTATGTCCCAAGTATGTCCCAAGTATGTCCCAAGTAAGTCCCACGTATGTCCCAAGTATGTCCCAAGTATGTCCCAAGTATGTCCCAAGTATGTCCCAAGTATGTCCCAAGTATGTCCCAAGCATGTCCCAAATATGTCCCAAATATGTCCCAAGCATGTCCCAAGTATGTCCCAAGTATGTCCCAGATATGTCCCAAGTATGTCCCAAGTATGTCCCACATATGTCCCAAGTATGTCCCAAGTATGTCCCAAATATGTCCCAAGTATGTCCCAAGTATGTCCCAAGTATGTCCCAACTATGTCCCAAATATGTCCCAAGTATGTCCCAAGTATGTCCCAAGTATGTCCCAAGTATGTCCCAAGTATGTCCCAAGTATGTCCCACATATGTCCCAAGTATGTCCCAAGTATGTCCCAAGTATGTCCCAAATATGTCCCAAGTATGTCCCAAGTATGTCCCAAATATGTCCCAAGTATGTCCCAAGTATGTCCCAAGTATGTCCCAAGTATGTCCCAAGTATGTCCCAAGTATGTCACAAGTATGTCCCAAATATGTCCCAAGTATGTCCCAAGTATGTCCCAAGTATGTTCCACATATGTCCCAAGTATGTCCCAAGTATGTCCCAAGTATGTCCCAAGTATGTCCCAAGTATGTCCCAAGTATGTCCCAAGTATGTCCCAAGTATGTCCTAAATATGTCCCAAATATGTCCCAAGCATGTAACAATTTTGTCGAAAATATGTCCCAAATATGACCGAAACATGTCCCAAATATGTCCCAAGTATGTCCCACATATGTCCCAAGTATGTCCCAAGTATGTCCCAAGTATGTCCCAAGTATGTTCCACATATGTCCCAAGTATGTCCCAAATATGTCCCAAGTATGTCCCAAGTATGTCCCAAGTATGTCCCAAGTATGCCAAGTATGTCCCAAGTATGTCCCAAGTATGTCCCAAGTATGTCCCAAGTATGTCCCAAGTATGTCCCAAGTATGTCCCAAGTATGTCCCAAGTATGTCCCAAGTATGTCCCAAATATGTCCCAAGTATGTCCCAAGTATGTCCCAAGTATGTTCCACATATGTCCCAAGTATGTCCTAAATATGTCCCAAGTATGTCCCAAGTATGTCCCAAGTATGTCCCAAGTATGCCCAAGCATGTCCCACGAATGTCCCAAGTATGTCCCTAGTATGTCCCAAGTATGTCACAAATATGTCCCAAGTATGTCCCCAAGGATGTCCAAAATAGGTATCAAGTATGTCCCAAGTATGTCCCACGTATGTCCCAAGTATGTCCCAAGTATGTCCAAGTATGTCCCACGTATGTCCCACGTATGTCCCAAGTATGTCCCAAGTATATCCCAAGTATGTCCCAAGTATGTCCCAAGTATGTCCCAAGTATGTCCCAAGATATGTCCCAAGTATGTCCCAAGTATGTCCCAAGTATGTCCCAAGTATGTCCCAAATATGTCCCAAGTATGTCCCCAAGTATGTCCCAAGTATGTCCCAAGTATGTCCCAAGTATGTCCCAAATATGTCCCAAGTATGTCCCAAGTATGTCCCAAGTATGTCCCAAGTATGTCCCAAGTATGTCCCAAATATGTCCCAAGTATGTCCCAAGTATGTCCCAAGTATGTCCCAAGTATGTCCCAAGTATGTCCTAAATATGTCCCAAGTATGTCCCAAGTATGTCCCAAGTATGTCCCAAGTATGTCCCAAGTATGTCCCAAGTATGTCCCAATTATGTCCCAAATATGTCCCAAGTATGTCCCAAGCATGTCCCAAATATGTCCCAAGTATGTCCCAAGTATGTCCCAAGTATGTCCCAGATATGTCCCAAGTATGTCCCAAGTATGTCCCAAGTATGTCCCAAGTCCCAAGTATGTCCCAAGTATGTCCCAAGTATGTCCCAAGTATGTCCCAAATATGTCCCAAGTATGTCCCAAGTATGTCCCAAGTATGTTCCAAATATGTCCCAAGTATGTCCCAAGTATGTCCCAAGTATGTCCCAAGTATGTCCCAAATATGTCCCAAGTATGTCCTAAATATGTCCCAAGTATGTCCCAAGTATGTCCCAAGTATGTCCCAAGTATGTCCCAGATATGTCCCAAGTATGTCCCAAGTATGTCCCAAGTATGTCCCAAGCATGTCCCAAGTATGTCCCAAGTATGTCCCAAGTATGTCCCAAGTATGTCCCAAGTATGTCCCAAGTATGTCCCAAGTATGTCCCAAGTATGTCCCAAGTATGTCCCAAGTATGTCCCCAAGTATGTCCCAAGTATGTCCCAAATATGTCCCAAGTATGTCCCAAGTATGTCCCAAGTATGTCCCAAGTATGTCCCAAATATGTCCCAAGTATGTCCCAAGTATGTCCCAAGTATGTCCCAAGTATGTCCCAAGTATGTCCCAACTATGTCCCAAATATGTCCCAAGTATGTCCCAAATATGTCCCAAGTATGTCCCAAGTATGTCCCAAATATGTCCCAAGTATGTCCCAAGTATGTCCCAAGTATGTCCCAACTATGTCCCAAGTATGTCCCAAGTATGTCCCAAGTATGTCCCAAGTATGTCCCAAGTATGTCCCAAATATGTCCCAAGTATGTCCCAAATATGTCCCAAGTATGTCCCAAGCATGTCCCAAGTATGTCCCAAATATGTCCCAAGTATGTCCCAAGTATGTCCCAAGTATGTCCCAAGTATGTCCCAAATATGTCCCAAGTATGTCCCAAGTATGTCCCAAGTATGTCCCAATATGTCCCAAGTATGTCCCAAGTATGTTCCAAGTATGTCCCAAGAATGTCCCAAGTATGTCCCAAATATGTCCCAAGTATGTCCCAAGTATGTCCCAAATATGTCCCAACTATGTCCCAAATATGTCCCAAGTATGTCCCAAGTATGTCCCAAGTATATCCCAAGTATGTCCCAAGTATGTCCCAAGTATGTCCCAAGTATGTCCCAAGTATGTCCCAAGTATGTCCCAAGTATGTCCCAAGTATGTCCCAAGTATGTCCCAAATATGTCCCAAGTATGTCCCAAGTATGTCCCAAGTATGTCCCAAGTATGTCCCAAGTATGTCCCAAGTATGTTCAAGTATGTCCCAAGTATGTCCCAAGTATGTCCCAAGCATGTCCCAAGTATGTCCCAAATATGTCCCAAGCATGTCCCAAGTATGTCCCAAATATGTCCCAAGTATGTCCCAAGTATGTCCCAAGTATGTCCCAAGTATGTCCCAAGCATGTCCCAAGTATGTCCCAAGTATGTCCCATCTATCCCAAGTATGTCCCAAGTATGTCCCAAGTATGTCCCAAGTATGTCCCAAATATGTCCCAAGTATGTCCCAAGTATGTCCCAAGTATGTCCCAAGTATGTCCCAAGTATGTCCCAAGTATGTCCCAAACATGTCCCAAGTATGTCCCAAGTATGTCCCAAGTATGTCCCAAGTATGTCCCAAGTATGTCCCAAATATGTCCCAAGTATGTCCCAAGTATGTCCCAAATATGTCCCAAGTATGTCCCAAATATGTCCCAAGTATGTCCCAAGTATGTCCCAAGTATGTCCCAAATATGTCCCAAGTATGTCCCAAGCATGTCCCAAGCATGTCCCAAGTATGTCCCAAGTATGTCCCAAGTATGGCCCAAGTATGTCCCAAGTATGTCCCAAGCATGTCCCAAGTATGTCCCAAGCATGTCCCAAGTATGTCCCAAGTATGCCCCAGAATGTCCCAAGTATGTCCCAAGTATGTCCCAAGTATGTCCCAAGTATGTCCCAAGTATGTCCCAAGTATGTCCCAAGTATGTCCCAAGTATGTCCCAAGTATGTCCCAAATATGTCCCAAGTATGTCCCAAGTCTGTCCCAAGTATGTCCCAAGTATGTCCCAAGTATGTCCCAAGTATGTCCCAAGTATGTCCCAAATATGTCCCAAGTATGTCCCAAGTATGTCCCAAGTATGTCCCAAGTATGTCCCAAGTATGTCCCAAATATGTCCCAAGTATGTCCCAAGTATGTCCCAAGTATGTCCCAAGTATGTCCCAAGTATGTCCCAAGTATGTCCCAAGTATGTCCCAAGTATGTCCCAAGTATGTCCCAAGTATGTCCCAAGTATGTCCCAAGTATGTCCCAAGTATGTCCCAAGTATGTCCCAAGTATGTCCCAAAGTATGTCCCAAGTATGTCCCAAGTATGTCCCAAGTATGTCCCAAATATGTCCCAAGTATGTCCCAAGTATGTCCCAAGTATGTCCCAAATATGTCCCAAGTATGTCCCAAGTATGTCCCAAGTATGTCCCAAGTATGTCCCAAGTATGTCCCAAGTATGTCCCAAGTATGTCCCAAGTAATGTCCCAAGTATGTCCCAAGTATGTCCCAAGTATGTCCCAAGTATGTCCCAAGTATGTCCCAAGTATGTCCCAAGTATGTCCCAAGTATGTCCCAAGTATGTCCCAAGTATGTCCCAAGTATGTCCCAAGTATGTCCCAAGTATGTCCCAAGTATGTCCCAAGTATGTCCCAAGTATGTCCCAAGTATGTCCCAAGTATGTCCCAAGTATGTCCCAAGTATGTCCCAAGTATGTCCCAAATATGTCCCAAGTATGTCCCAAGTATGTCCCAAGTATGTCCCAAGTATGTCCCAAGTATGTCCCAAGTATGTCCCAAATATGTCCCAAGTATGTCCCAAGTATGTCCCAAGTATGTCCCAAGTATGTCCCAAGTATGTCCCAAGTATGTCCCAAGTATGTCCCAAGTATGTCCCAAATATGTCCCAAGTATGTCCCAAGTATGTCCCAAGTATGTCCCAAGTATGTCCCAAGTATGTCCCAAATATGTCCCAAGTGGCCCAAATATGTCCCAAGTATGTCCCAAGTATGTCCCAAGTATGTCCCAAGTATGTCCCAAGTATGTCCCAAGTATGTCCCAAATATGTCCCAAGTATGTCCCAAGTATGTCCCAAGTATGTCCCAAGTATGTCCCAAGTATGTCCCAAGTATGTCCCAAATATGTCCCAAGTATGTCCCAAGTATGTCCCAAGTATGTCCCAAGTATGTCCCAAGTATGTCCCAAGTATGTCCCAAATATGTCCCAAGTATGTCCCAAGTATGTCCCAAGTATGTCCCAAGTATGTCCCAAGTATGTCCCAAGTATGTCCCAAGTATGTCCCAAGTATGTCCCAAGTATGTCCAAGTATGTCCCAAGTATGTCCCAAGTATGTCCATATGTCCCAAGTATGTCCCAAGTATGTCCCAAGTATGTCCCAAGTATGTCCCAAGTATGTCCCAAGTATGTCCCAAATATGTCCCAAGTATGTCCCAAGTATGTCCCAAGTATGTCCCAAGTATGTCCCAAGTATGTCCCAAGTATGTCCCAAATATGTCCCAAGTATGTCCCAAGTATGTCCCAAGTATGTCCTAAATATGTCCCAAGTATGTCCCAAGTATGTCCCAAGTATGTCCCAAGTATGTCCCAAATGTCCCAAGTATGTCCCAAGTATGTCCCAAGTATGTCCCAAGTATGTCCCAAGTATGTCCCAAGTATGTCCCAAGTATGTCCCAAGTATGTCCCAAGTATGTCCCAAGTATGTCCCAAGTATGTCCCAAGTATGTCCCAAGTATGTCCCAAGTATGTCCCAAGTATGTCCCAAGTATGTCCCAAGTATGTCCCAAGTATGTCCCAAATATGTCCCAAATATGTCCCAAGTATGTCCCAAATATGTCCCAAGTATGTCCCAAGTATGTCCCAAGTATGTCCCAAGTATGTCCCAAATATGTCCCAAATATGTCCCAAATATGTCCCAAGCATGTCCCAATATGTCCCAATGTCCCAAGATATGTCCCAAGTATGTCCCAAGTATGTCCCAAGTATGTCCCAAGTATGTCCCAAGTATGTTCCACATATGTCCCAAGTATGTCCTAAATATGTCCCAAGTATGTCCCAAGTATGCCCCAAGTATGTCCCAAGTATGTCACAAATATGTCCCAAGTATGTCCCAAGTATGTCCCAAGTATGTCCCAAGTATGTCCCAAGTATGTCCCAAGTATGTCCCAAGTATGTCCCAAGTATGTCCCAAGTATGTCCCTAGTATGTCCCAAGTATGTCCCAAGTATGTCCCAAGTATGTCCCAAGTATGTCCCAAATATGTCCCAAATATGTCCCAAGTATGTCCCAAGTATGTCCCAAGTATGTCCCAAGTATGTCCCAAGCATGTCCCAAGTATGTCCCAAGTATGTCCCAAGTATGTCCCAAGTATGTCACAAATATGTCCCAAGTATGTCCGAAATATGTCCCAAGGATGTCCAAAATAGGTATCAAGTATGTCCCACGTATGTCCCAAGTATGTCCCTAGTATGTACCAAGTATGTCCTAAATATGTCCCAAATATGTCCCAAGCATGTAACAATTTTGTCGAAAATATGTCCCAAATATGTCCCAAACATGTCCCAAATATGTCCCAAGTATGTCCCAGATATGTCCCAAGTATGTCCCAAGTATGTCCCTAGTATGTCCCAAGTATGTTCCACATATGTCCCAAGTATGTCCCAAGTATGTCCCAAGTATGTCCCAAGTATGTCCCAAATATGTCCCAAGTATGTCCCAAGTATGTCCCAAGTATGTCCCAAGTATGTCCCAAGTATGTCCCAAATATGTCCCAAGTATGTCCCAAATATGTCCCAAGTATGTCCCACATATGTCCCAAGTATGTCCCAAGTATGTCCCAAGTATGTCCCAAGTATGTCCCAAGTATGTCCCAAGTATGTCCCAAGTATGTCCTAAATATGTCCCAAGTATGTCCCAAGTATGTCCCAAGTATGTCCCAAGTATGTCCCAAGTATGTCCCAAATATGTCCCAAGTATGTCCCAAGTATGTCCCAAGTATGTCCCAAATATGTCCCAAGTATGTCCCAGAATGTCCCAAATATGTCCCAAATATGTCCCAAGTATGTCCCAATATGTCCCAAGTATGCCAATATGTCCCAAGTATGTCCCAAATATGTCCCAAGTATGTCCCAAGTATGTCCCAAGTATGTCCCAAATATGTCCCAAGTATGTCCCAATATGTCCCAAGTATGTCCAAATATGTCCCAAGTATGTCCCATATGTATGCCCAAATATGTCCCAAGTATGTCCCAAGTATGTCCCAAGTATGTCCCAAGTATGTCCCAAATATGTCCCAAGTATGTCCCAAGTATGTCCCAAGTATGTCCCAAGTAAAATGTCCCAAGTATGTCCCAAGTATGTCCCAAATATGTCCCAAATATGTCCCAAGTATGTCCCAAGTATGTCCCAAGTATGTCCCAAGTATGTCCCAAGTATGTCCCAAGTATGTCCCAAGTATGTCCCAAGTATGTCCCAAGTATGTCCCAAATATGTCCCAAGTATGTCCCAAATATGTCCCAAACATGTCCCAAATATGTCCCAAGTATGTCCCAAGTATGTCCCAAGTATGTCCCAAGTATGTCCCAAGTATGTCCCAAGTATGTCCCAAGTATGTCCCAAGTATGTCCCAAGTATGTCCCAAATATGTCCCAAGTATGTCCCAAGTATGTCCCAAGTATGTCCCAAGCATGTCCCAAGTATGTCCCAAGTATGTCCCAAGTATGTCCCAAGTATGTCCTAAGTATGTCCCAAGTATGTCCCAAGTATGTCCCAAATATGTCCCAAGTATGTCCCAAATATGTCCCAAGTATGTCCTAAGATGTCCCAAGTATGTCCCAAGATATGTCCCAAGTATGTCCCAAGCATGTCCCAAGTATGTCCCAAGTATGTCCCAAATATGTCCCAAGTATGTCCCAAGTATGTCCCAAATGTCCCAAATATGTCCCAAGTATGTCCCAAGTATGTCCCAAGTATGTCCCAAGTATGTCCCAAATATGTCCCAAGTATGTCCCAAGTATGTCCCAAATATGTCCCAAGTATGTCCCAAGTATGGCCCAAGTATGTCCCAAGTATGTCCCAAGTATGTCCCAAGTATGTCCCAAGTATGTCCCAAGTATGTCCAAATATGTCCCAAACAATGTCCCAAATATGTCCCAAGTATGTCCCAAGTATGTCCCAAGTATGTCCCAAGTATGTCCCATGTCCCAAATGTCCCAAGTATGTCCCAAGTATGTCCCAAGTATGTCCCAAAGTCCCAAGTATGTCCCCAAGTATGTCCCAAGTATGTCCCAAGTATGTCCCAAGTATGTCCCAAGTATGTCCCAAATATGTCCCAAGTATGTCCCAAGTATGTCCCAAGTATGTCCCAAGTATGTCCCAAGTATGTCCCAAGTATGTCCCAAGTATGTCCCAAGTATGTCCTATGTCCCAAGTATGTCCCAAATATGTCCCAAATGTCCCAAGTATGTCCCAAATATGTCCCAAGTATGTCCCAAGTATGTCCCAAGAATGTCCCAAGTATGTCCCAAGTATGTCCCAAGCATGTCCCAAATATGTCCCAAGTATGTCCCAAGTATGTCCCAAGTATGTCCCAAATGTCCCAAGTATGTCCCAAATATGTCCCAAGTATGTCCCAAGTATGTCCCAAGTATGTCCCAAATATGTCCCAAGTATGTCCCAAGTATGTCCCAAGTATGTCCCAACTATGTCCCAAGTATGTCCTAAGTATGTCCCAAGTATGTCCCAAGTATGTCCCAAGTATGTCCCAAGTATGTCCCAAGTATGTCCCAAGTATGTCCCAAATATGTCCCAAGTATGTCCCAAACATGTCCCAAGTATGTCCCAAATATGTCCCAAATATGTCCCAAGTATGTCCCAAGCATGTCCCAAGTATGTCCCAAGTATGTCCCAAGTATGTCCCAAGTATGTCCCAAGTATGTCCCAAGCATGTCCCAAATATGTCCCAAGTATGTCCCAAGTATGTCCCAAGTATGTCCCAAGTATGTCCCAAGTATGTCCCAAATATGTCCCAAGTATGTCCCAAGTATGTCCCAAGTATGTCCCAAGTATGTCCCAAGTATGTCCCAAGTATGTCCCAAGTATGTCCCAAGTATGTCCTAAATATGTCCCAAGTATGTCCCAAGTATGTCCCAAGTCTGTCCCAAGTATGTCCCAAGTATGTCCCAAGTATGTCCCAAGTATGTCCCAAGTATGTCCCAAGTATGTCCCAAGTATGTCCCAAGTATGTCCCAAATATGTCCCAAATATGTCCCAAGTATGTCCCAAATATGTCCCAAGTATGTCCCAAGTATGTCCCAAGTATGTCCCAAGTATGTCCCAAGTATGTCCCAAGTATGTCCCAAGTATGTCCCAAGTATGTCCCAAGTATGTCCCAAGTATGTCCCAAATATGTCCCAAGTATGTCCCAAGTATGTCCCAAATATGTCCCAAGTATGTCCCAAATATGTCCCAAATATGTCCCAAGTATGTCCCAAGTATGTCCCAAGTATGTCCCAAGTATGTCCCAAGTATGTCCCAAGTATGTCCCAAGTATGTCCCAAATATGTCCCAAGTATGTCCCAAATATGTCCCAAGTATGTCCCAAGTATGTCCCAAGTATGTCCCAAATATGTCCCAAGTATGTCCCAAGTATGTCCCAAGTATGTCCCAAGTATGTCCCAAGTATGTCCCAAGTATGTCCCAATATATGTCCCAAGTATGTCCCAAGTCCAAATATGTCCCAAGTATGTCCCAAGTATGTCCCAAGTATGTCCCAAGTATGTCCCAAGTATGTCCCAAGTATGTCCCAAATATGTCCCAAGTATGTCCCAAGTATGTCCCAAGTATGTCCCAAGTATGTCCCAAGTATGTCCCAAGTCATGTCCCAAGTATGTCCCAAGTATGTCCCAAGTATGTCCCAAGTATGTCCCAAGTATGTCCCAAGTATGTCCCAAGTATGTCCCAAATATGTCCCAAGTATGTCCCAAGTATGTCCCAAGTATGTCCCAAATATGTCCCAAGTATGTCCCAAGTATGTCCCCAAGTATGTCCCAAGTATGTCCCAAATATGTCCCAAGTATGTCCCAAGTATGTCCCAAGTATGTCCCAAGTATGTCCCAAGTATGTCCCAAGTATGTCCCAAGTATGTCCCAAGTATGTCCCAAGTATGTCCCAAGTATGTCCCAAGTATGTCCCAAGTATGTCCCAAGTATGTCCCAAATATGTCCCAAGTATGTCCCAAACGTCCCAATATGTCCCAAGTATGTCCCAAGTATGTCCCAAATATGTCCCAAGTATGTCCCAAGCATGTCCCAAATATGTCCCAAGTATGTCCCAAGTATGTCCCAAGTATGTCCCAAGTATGTCCCAAGCATGTCCCAAATATGTCCCAAGTATGTCCCAAAGTCCCAAGTATGTCCCCAGTATGTCCCAAGTATGTCCCAAATATGTCCCAAGTATGTCCCAAATATGTCCCAAGAATGTCCCAAGTATGTCCCAAGTATGTCCCAAGTATGTCCCAAGTATGTCCCAACTATGTCCCAAATATGTCCCAAGTATGTCCCAAGTATGTCCCAAGTATGTCCCAAATATGTCCAAGTATGTCCCAAGTATGTCCCAAGTATGTCCCAAGTATGTCCCAAGTATGTCCCAAGTATGTCCCAAGTATGTCCCAAGTATGTCCCAAGTATGTCCCAAATATGTCCCAAGTATGTCCCAAGTATGTCCCAAGTATGTCCCAAGTATGTCCCAAGTATGTCCCAAGTATGTCCCAAGTATGTCCCAAGTATGTCCCAAATATGTCCCAAGTATGTCCCAAGTATGTCCCAAGTATGTCCCAAGTATGTCCCAAGTATGTCCCAAGTATGTCCCAAGTATGTCCCAAACATGTCCCAAGTATGTCCCAAATATGTCCCAAGTATGTCCCAAGAATGTCCCAAAAATGTCCCAAGTATGTCCCAAATATGTCCCAAGTATGTCCCAAGTATGTCCCAAACATGTCCCAAGTATGTCCCAAGTATGTCCCAAGTATGTCCCAAGTATGTCCCAAGTATGTCCCAAGTATGTCCCAAGTATGTCCCAAGTATGTCCCAAGTATGTCCCAAGTATGTCCCAAGTATGTCCCAAATATGTCCCAAGTATGTCCCAAACATGTCCCAAGTATGTCCCAAGTATGTCCCAAGTATGTCCCAAGTATGTCCCAAGTATGTCCCAAATATGTCCCAAATATGTCCCAAGTATGTCCCAAATATGTCCCAAGTATGTCCCAAATATGTCCCAAATATGTCCCAAGCATGTCCCAAGAATGTCCCAAGTATGTCCCAAGTATGTCCCAAGTATGTCCCAAGTATGTCCCAAGTATGTCCCAAGTATGTCCCAAGTATGTCCCAATATATGTCCCAAGTATGTCCCAAGTATGTCCCAAGTATGTCCCAAGTATGTCCCAAGTATGTCCCAAGTATGTCCCAAACATGTCCCAAGTATGTCCCAAATATGTCCCAAATATGTCCCAAGCATGTCCCAAGCATGTCCCAAATATGTCCCAAGTATGTCCCAAGTATAGCCCAAGTATGTCCCAAGCATGTCCCAAGCATGTCCCAAATATGTCCCAAGTATGTCCCAAGCCTATCCCAAGTATAGCCCCAGTATGTCCCAAGTATGTTCCAAATATGTCCCAAGTATGTCCCAAGTATGTCCCAACTATGTCCCAAGTACGTCATAAGTATGTCCCAAGTATGTCCCAAGTATGTCCCAAGTATGTCCCAAGTATGTCCCAATACTTCGTTTCGTCTTGCGCCTGGCAAAAGGAGCGGATCAAATTCAGATTTTTTTAAAGTACCACGCCGCAAATAGTGACTTCAAGACAAAATGTATAAAAGCTCGATCTCAATATTACCAAAACCTGTCGCAGAAACTGGACTATATAAGATAGTGGTAAAACCTACCGGAAGACCTTGCGTGAGATAAATGGCATCCCCTTCACGAGGAGCGTTTCATTAGATGCATCCCAGCTGGCGCAACACTTCGACGCACTACTAAACCCTCAATGCACTGTGATAAGACCCAGCTTCGCTTTCCCACATATTATAAATACGGACCTAGACGAAGACATAACAATACAAGAAGTGCTAGAAATAATCGGTGAGCTTAAACTACGAAAGGCCCCAGGAGATGATAGAATTCCCTCTGAGTTTATAGCTTTTGCATCTAAAAGGTTCACAGAAAAACTAAGGGTTTCTTTCAACTGGATTCTTACAACTGGCGAGACTCTCGAAAATTTTAAGAGCGCTATAATATTTCCTATTCGCAAAAAAAGTGACTGCAGTGATCCCGCAAACTACAGAGGTATATCTTTTCAAAATGCAATTGCCAAAACGTTCGCTGGAATTCTTCTACGCAGACTTACATCTTGGGTGGAAAGGGAAAGCCTTCTGAGCGAATTCCAAGCTGGTTTTCGCAAAGGATATTCGACAGCCGACAACATATTCTGCCTGAGCAGTATCGCCCGCACCTACATTGACAGTGGAAGAGCATTATACGCCTTCTTCATAGATTTCAAAGCTGCGTTTGACTCTTATTCTACAATGGGAATGTCTTCGAAAATGAGAACTCTGTTGCAAAGTCTGTATACCGGCAACACCGCCTCGGAATGGGATGGCAATACAATCTCTCCAGCGTTCAGCACGGAATCGGGGGTAAAGCAAGGTTGCTTATTGAGCCCTTTACTGTTCGCGTTATACTTGGATGATCTCACAGAAAATTAACCAGGCGGCATCATCTTCAACAAATTTAAAATAAAGGCTCTAATGTACGCAGATGACATTGTCGTTATGGCGGAGTCTCCAAGCTCGCTTCAAAATATGATTAACGCAATACAGAGCTATTGTAATGCTTGGGCCTTGACAATAAACATATCGAAGTCAAAAGTGCTAGTATTTAAGAAGCATTGGAGAAGACATGCCAGAAATAAAAAATGGTTTTTAGGACGGCTAAAAGTAGTCAAGGAGTACAAATATCTGGGAGTTCTAATCACATACAATGTTAACTTCAAAAAACACCTTGAAGAAAGACTAGCGCAGGCGAAGGTAGCAATAAACTGCACATGAAAGTCCTTTTTATGCAGAAAAGATGTAAAGCACAGTATAGAGTACAGACTTTTTGAGGCCACGGCGAGAGCTGTAATGTGCTATGCAAGCCAAGTCTGGGGGGACGTAGAATACGAAGAGGTTAAAAACACTTACGATTTTTTGTTAAAAAAATATTTCGACTCCCACAATAAATCCCTTATCGTATCTTGATGCTGGAAACTGGACTGTCACCGCTCTACACATATACACTCGACACGAATGTCAACTTTATAATAAAAGCACTCAACATGCCAAGCTACCGCATTCCAAATATAGTCGCTACATTCCTTTTAAACCAGCGAAAAAAATGCTTTGAGGGCTGGACGTCTTTAGCAACAGAGCACAACGAAACACTGGACCTATCAAGTACCCACGGAATTGGTGAATGGAAAAATAGGATTATAATTAAAATCGATCAATCGCATAGAAACAAATGGAGAGCTGAAACGGAAGCAAGTACATCAAGGTTGATTTACAAAAAAATTACAGACAGCGCATCATAGATGGATATTTTTAAATTAATAATAATAACTACTATTAAGTAATACAAATTCTAAAAAAAAAACCTAAGAAACGAATTGCTGTAAACTATTACTCGCTTTAATTGGGCTGATGGCAAATGCCAAGCCAAATCAAACTCTTACATTTTGTAAAAAATCGAAACTTGTACCCAACTTCTAAGAATAAAATTACTACTACTACTTGGGACATATTTGGGACATGATTGGGACATACTTGGGACATACTTGGGACATATTTGGGACATACTTGGGACATATTTGGGACAAACTTAGGACATACTTGGGACATACTTAGGACATACATGGGACATACTTTGGACATATTTAGGACATGCTTGGGACATACTTGGGACCTACTTGGGGCATACTTGGAACATACTTGGGACATACTTGGGACATATTTGGGACATACTTGGGACATATTTCGGACATATTTGGGACATACTTGGTACATATTTGGGACATACTTGGGACATATATAGAACTTGGGACATACTTGGGACATACTTGGGACATACTTGGGACATACTTTGGGACATACTTGGGACATACTTGGGATATACTTGGGACAGACTATTGGGACATACTTGGGACATACTTGGGACATACTTGGGACATACTTGGGACATTTGGGACATACCTGGGACATACTGTCGCAGACAGACTTGGGACATACTTGTGACATATTTGGAGATATAGTTGGGACATATTTTTGACATACTTGGGACATACTTCGGACATTCTTGGGACATATTTGAAACATACTTGGGACATATTTGGGACATACTTGGGACATACTGGGGCTATACTTGGGATAGGCTTGGGACATACTTGGGACATATTTGGGACATGATTGGGACATGCTTGGGACATACTAGGGCTATACTTGGGACATACTTGGGACATATTTGGGACATGCTTGGGACATACTTGGGACATACTTGGGACATACTTGGGACATACTTGGGACATACTTTGGGACATACTTGGGACATACTTGGGACATACTTGGGACATACTTGGGACATACTTGGGACATACTTGGGACATACTTGGGACATATTTGGGACATACTTGGGACATACTTAGGACAAACTTGGGACCTAGTTGGGACATACTTGGGACATATTTGGGACATACTTGGGACATACTTGGGCCATACTTGGGACATACTTGGGCTATACTTGGGATATACTTGGGACATACTTGGGACATATTTGGGACATGATTGGGACATGCTTGGGACATACTAGGGCTATACTTGGGACATACTTGGGACATATTTGGGACATGATTGGGACATGCTTGGGACATATTTGGGACATATTTGGGACATATTTGGGACATACTTGGGACAAGTTTGGGACATACTTGGGACATATTTGGGACATACTTGGGACATACTTGGGACATACTTGGGACATACTTGGGACATACTTGGGACATATTTTGGACATACTTGGGACATACTTGGGACATACTTGGGACATACTTGGGACATACTTATGACATACTTGGGACATAGTTGGGACATACTTGGGACATACGTCGGACATGCTTGGGACATATTTGCGACATATTTCGGACATACTTGGGACATACTTGGGACATACTTGGGACATACTTGGGTCATACTTGGGACATACTTGAGACATACTTGGGACATACTTGGGACATACTTGGGACATACTTGGGACATATTTGGGACATACTTGGGACATACTTGGGACATACTTGGGACATACTTGGGACATACTAGAAACATACTTCGGACATACTTGGGACATACTTGGGATATACTTGGGACAGACTTGGGACATACTTGGGACATACTTGTGACATATTTGGAGATATAGTTGGAACATATTTTGGACATACTTGGGACATACTTGGGACATACTTGGGACATACTTGGGACATACTTGGGACATACTTGGGACATATTTGGGACATGATTGGGACATACTTGGGACATACTTGGGACATATTTGGGACATACTTGGGACATATTTGGGACAAACTTAGGACATACTTGGGACATACTTAGGACATACATGGGACATACTTTGGACATATTTAGGACATGCTTGGGACATACTTGGGACATACTTGGGACATATTTGGGACATATTTGGGACATACTTGGGACATATTTGGGACATACTTGGGACATACTTGGGACATATTTGGGACATTCTTGGGACATACTAGAAACATACTTCGGACATACTTGGGACATACTAGGGATATACTTGGGACAGACTTGGAACATACTTGGGACATATTTGGGACATATTTGGGACATATTTGGGACATACTTGGGACATACTTGGGACATACTTGGGACATACTTGGGACATACTTGGGACATACTTGGGACATACTTGGGACATACTTGGGACAGACTTGGGACATACTTGGGACATATTTGGAGATATAGTTGGGACATATTTTGGACATACTTGGGACATACTTGGGACATACTTGGGACATACTTGGGACATACTTGGGACATACTTGGGACATATTTGGGACATACTTGGGACATACTTGGGCCATACTTGGGACATACTTGGGACATATTTGGGACATGATTGGGACATGCTTGGGACATACTAGGGCTATACTTGGGACATACTTGGGACATATTTGGGACATGATTGGGACATGCTTGGGACATATTTGGGACATATTTGGGACATACTTGGGACATACTTGGGACATATTTGGGACATACTTGGGACATATTTGGGACATACTTGGGACATACTTGGGACATACTTGGGACATACTTGGGACATACTTGGGACATACTTGGCACATACTTGGGAAATATATTGGACATACTTGGGACAAACTTGGGACATACTTCGGACATACCTGGGACATACTTATGACATACTTGGGACATAGTTGGGACATACTTGGGACATAACTGGGATATGCTTGGGACATATTTGCGACATATTTGGGACATACTTGGGACATAACTGGGACATACTTGGGACATATTTGGGACATATTTGGGACATAATTGGACTTGGGACATACTTGGGACATACTTGGGACATACTTGGGACATATTTGGGACATACTTGGGACATATTTGGGACACACTTGGGACATATTTGGGACAAACTTTGGACATACTTGGGACATACTTAGGACATACATGGGACATACTTTGGACATATTTAGGACATGCTTGGGACATACTTGGGACATACTTGGGGACATACTTGGGACATACTTGGGACATACTTGGGACATATTTGGGACATACTTGGTACATATTTGGGACATACTTGGGACATACTTGGGACATATTTATGACATTCTTGGGACATACTTGGGACATACTAGAAACATACTTCGGACATACTTGGGACATACTAGGGATATACTTGGGACAGACTTGGGACAAAATGTATAAAAGCTCGATCTCAATATTACTAAAACCTGTCGCAGAAACTGGACTATATAAGAGATGGTAAAACCTACCGGAAGACCTTGCGTGAGATAAATGGCATCCCCTTCACGAGGAGCGTTTCATTAGATGCATCCCAGTTGGCGCAACACTTCGACGCACTACTAAACCCTCAATAAGCAGCGCTATAATATTTCCTATTCACAAAAAAAGTGACTGCAGTGATCCCGCAAACTACAGAGGTATGTCTTTTCAAAATGCAATTGCCAAAACGTTCGCTGGAATTCTTCTACGCAGACTTACATCTTGGGTGGAAAGGGAAAGCCTTCTGAGCGAATTCCAAGCTGGTTTTCGCAAAAGGATATTCGACAGCCGACAACATATTCTGCCTGAGCAGTATCGCCCGCACCTACATTGACAGCAGAGAAATAAGTCCCCAAACGATAAAATGAAATAACGCCCCAAATTTGGGGAGTTATTTCATAATAAAGAATACCCCAATTTAAATTATGAAATAAGGCCCCACTGAAATGAAATAAGGCCCCAAAATAAAATGAAATAAGGCCCCAAATTTGGGGTGTTATTTCATAATGAAATAATACCCCATTTTGAAAAATGAAATAACACCCCAATTTTTCAATTCTATTTTTTTGTTCATTTTATTGCTTTATTCAATAAAATAAAAATTATTGGAAATACCTAATATAAAATTTTAAAATATTTTCTTATTTGGATTTTTAGTAAAACAAACTACCTATAACATTAAATAATAATGAAAATTTTTTACAAAAAAATCGCGCGATTTTTGTGTAAAAAATTTTCGCTTGCGGCGCTTAGATTGACACAATTTTTTTGATATAATATAAAAAGTTTTCATATAAAAAAAATTTCGTCTGCGGCGCTAAGATTTTTTAAAATAGACAATATAATTACCTCGTCAAAATACAGCATTTTCTGTTCTTTGACGTAGAACAAATTTCCAGTTCGCCGTAATGCAACAATTTTTTCGCACTTCATAATTTTATCTCGCACTTGAACGTCTGCTTTACACAATGCAAATCACTAAACTGACCAACATACTCAAAAGCTTATCACTGAACTAATTGTGAAACGGTACTTTTGCACATCTGTACAAAAATGCATCAAATACTAAGTCAGAAAACGCAGGCAGATAAGAAAATTAACCGTTATTGGAATTTTTTTTCCATATATCAGCCAAAATAAGAGAAATGAAATAAGACCCCAAAAAAATCATATTAAAAATTGGGGTCTTATTTCCGCGAAATGAAATAAGACCGCAAAACTAATTTTTGGGGCCTTATTTCATTTCTTCTTTTGGGGACCTATTTCATTTTGAAATTTTATTTAGGAAATAAAGCCCCAAAAAATGAAATAACACCCCAAATTTGAGAAAAAATCGTTGTTTTTGTTTTTCATATAAATTTTTGGGGCCTTATTTCATTTTTTTTTGGGGCCTTATTTCATTGGGGCCTTATTTCACAGCGCCAACAAAATGACCATCTTTGTGAGGTGCAGCCCTGTTGATTTAAAAATATGATAAGTTTATGTTTACTGATTTTTAAACTGGTTTCGGTTTAGCTCCATCAGCTCTTCTTTCCAAGATATAGCGGAAAAACGAAAATCTTGCATTTTTGGCACTCTAGGATTTATGGAGGCCACACTAGGCATAAATGTCTGAGTTTATGAGCTATTTACGATAAAGAACATATCATTGCAAATTAAAAAAATCATAGGGACCATATAAGTCCAGCGGAAAGTGTCTAATTTGGCCTTTTAAGAGAGACATTTTTCGATTTATAGCATTTTTATCAAAATAAATCATCCCGTTTAAGGAAGCGCGGTAATTGGATTAATACATTCGCCATCTGAGCATTAACCCAAACATATGATCTAATTTTGTGATTTTTATGGCATTTAAATAAGTTGATTTGGCAAAGATATGGCGTGTTTAGGGCAAAAGTACATATTTAATTTTATGGGAGGAAAACTAGATTGTTACTCTAAATCTGTATAGGAACTGTAAAGGGCTACTTGGTTCGGCATAAATTGTTATATGTTTACATGTAGATGATAAATTATATTTGGAAACAAGTAGCCTTTTCACAGTTCCTATAAAAATTTGAGTTACAAATCTAGTTTTCCTCCCATAAATTTAAATATGTAATTTCGTCTCTAAGAGGCTATAACTTTGCCAAGTAGAATGATTTAATCGCCAGAAAAATCACACAATAGTTCATATGTTTGGCTATACGCTCAGATAGCAAAAATAATTATTCAATAACTGCGCTAGCTTCAACGGGCTATAAAAAATGATAAAAATTCTCTAAATCGAAAAATGTCTGACTTTAGAGGCCAATTTAGACACCTTCCGCTGTACTAATATAGCGGCTATGATTTTTAAAATTTGCATTGATATGTACTTTATCGCAATTAGTTCATAAATTCAGATAATTATGCCTACTGTGGCCTCCATAAATCCTAGAGTGCCAAAAAGTCGACTTTTTGGTTTTTCCGCGATATCTAGGAAACAAGAGCTGATTGAACAAAACCAATGATACAGTTTTGTTCAGTGAAGTCTATATTAACATAATCTGTTAAAAATAGACCTGCACCAAAATCACTGTTGGGCTGTGTTATTCCATTCTTTTTTTTTTTGATCATTTTATTGCTTTATTCAATTTATTCAATAAAATAAAAACTATTGGAAATACCTAAAATAAAATTTTAAAATATTTTTTGATATGGATTTTTAGTGAAATAAACTACCTATAACATTAAATAATAATGAAAATTTTTTACACAAAAATCGCGCGATTTTTTATAGGAACTGTGAAAAGGCTACTTGTTTCCAAATATAATTTATCATCTACATGTAAACATATAACAATTTATGCCGAACCAAGTAGCCCCTTTACAGTTCCTATACAGATTTAGAGTAACAATCTAGTTTTCCTCCCATAAAATTAAATATGTACTTTTGCCCTAAACACGCCATATCTTTGCCAAATCAACTTATTTAAATGCCATAAAAATCACAAAATTAGATCATATGTTTGGGT
The DNA here is from genome assembly GCA_018904275.1 of Lordiphosa clarofinis. NCBI lineage: Eukaryota > Metazoa > Arthropoda > Insecta > Diptera > Drosophilidae > Lordiphosa > Lordiphosa clarofinis. The sequence continues at coordinate 89,712 of JAEIGQ010000385.1, read as the reverse complement.
TAATGCTCAGATGGCGAATGTATTAATCCAATTACCGCGCTTCCTTAAACGGGATGATTTATTTTGATAAAAATGCTATAAATCGAAAAATGTCTCTCTTAAAAGGCCAAATTAGACACTTTCCGCTGGACTTATATGGTCCCTATGATTTTTTTAATTTGCAATGATATGTTCTTTATCGTAAATAGCTCATAAACTCAGACATTTATGCCTAGTGTGGCCTCCATAAATCCTAGAGTGCCAAAAATGCAAGATTTTCGTTTTTCCGCTATATCTTGGAAAGAAGAGCTGATGGAGCTAAACCGAAACCAGTTTAAAAATCAGTAAACATAAACTTATCATATTTTTAAATCAACAGGGCTGCACCTCACAAAGATGGTCATTTTGTTGGCGCTGCGAAATAAGGCCCCAATGAAATAAGGCCCCAAAAAAAAAGAAATAAGGCCCCAAAAATTTATATGAAAAACAAAAACAACGATTTTTTCTCAAATTTGGGGTGTTATTTCATTTTTTGGGGCTTTATTTCCTAAATAAAATTTCAAAATGAAATAGGTCCCCAAAGAAGAAATGAAATAAGGCCCCAAAAATTAGTTTTGCGGTCTTATTTCATTTCATGGAAATAAGACCCCAATTTTTAATATGATTTTTTGGGGTCTTATTTCATTTCTCTTATTTTGGCTGATATATGGAAAAAAAATTCCAATAACGGTTAATTTTCTTATCTGCCTGCGTTTTCTGACTTAGTATTTGATGCATTTTTTGTACAGATGTGCAAAAGTACCGTTTCACAATTAGTTCAGTGATAAGCTTTTTGAGTATGTTGGTCAGTTTAGTGATTTGCATTGTGTAAAGCAGACGTTCAAGTGCGAGATAAAATTATGAAGTGCGAAAAAATTGTTGCATTACGGCGAACTGGAAATTTGTTCTACGTCAAAGAACAGAAAATGCTGTATTTTGACGAGGTAATTATATTGTCTATTTTAAAAAATCTTAGCGCCGCAGACGAAATTTTTTTATATGAAAACTTTTTATATTATATCAAAAAAATTGTGTCAATCTAAGCGCCGCAAGCGAAAATTTTTACACAAAAATCGCGCGATTTTTTTGTAAAAAATTTTCATTATTATTTAATGTTATAGGTAGTTTGTTTTACTAAAAATCCAAATAAGAAAATATTTTAAAATTTTATATTAGGTATTTCCAATAATTTTTATTTTATTGAATAAAGCAATAAAATGAACAAAAAATAGAATTGAAAAATTGGGGTGTTATTTCATTTTTCAAAATGGGGTATTATTTCATTATGAAATAACACCCCAAATTTGGGGCCTTATTTCATTTTTTTTGGGGCCTTATTTCATTTCAGTGGGGCCTTATTTCATAATTTAAATTGGGGTATTATTTCATTATGAAATAACTCCCCAAATTTGGGGCCTTATTTCATTTTATCGTTTGGGGACTTATTTCATTGGGGACTTATTGCCTGCAGCCCATTTTGTTGGCCTGTGTAATTGGGGTGTTATTTCATTTTTCAAAATGGGGTATTATTTCATTATGAAATAACACCCCAAATTTGGGGCCTTATTTCATTTTTTTTGGGGCCTTATTTCATTTCAGTGGGGCCTTATTTCATAATTTAAATTGGGGTATTATTTCATTATGAAATAACTCCCCAAATTTGGGGCGTTATTTCATTTTATCGTTTGGGGACTTATTTCTCCGCTGTCAATGTAGGTGCGGGCGATACTGCTCAGGCAGAATATGTTGTCGGCTGTCGAATATCCTTTGCGAAAACCAGCTTGGAATTCGCTCAGAAGGCTTTCCCTTTCCACCCAAGATGTAAGTCTGCGAAGAAGAATTCCAGCGAACGTTTTGGCAATTGCATTTTGAAAAAGACATACCTCTGTAGTTTGCGGGATCACTGCAGTCACTTTTTTTGTGAATAGGAAATATTATAGCGCTGCTTATTGAGGGTTTAGTAGTGCGTCGAAGTGTTGCGCCAACTGGGATGCATCTAATGAAACGCTCCTCGTGAAGGGGATGCCATTTATCTCACGCAAGGTCTTCCGGTAGGTTTTACCATCTCTTATATAGTCCAGTTTCTGCGACAGGTTTTAGTAATATTGAGATCGAGCTTTTATACATTTTGTCCCAAGTCTGTCCCAAGTATATCCCTAGTATGTCCCAAGTATGTCCGAAGTATGTTTCTAGTATGTCCCAAGTATGTCCCAAGAATGTCATAAATATGTCCCAAGTATGTCCCAAGTATGTCCCAAATATGTACCAAGTATGTCCCAAATATGTCCCAAATATGTCCCAAGTATGTCCCAAGTATGTTCCAAGTATGCCCCAAGTAGGTCCCAAGTATGTCCCAAGCATGTCCTAAATATGTCCAAAGTATGTCCCATGTATGTCCTAAGTATGTCCCAAGTATGTCCCATGTGTGTCGTAAGAATGTCACAAATATGTCCCAAGTATGTCCCAAATATGTCCCAAGTATGTCCCAAGTATGTCCCAAGTATCTCCCAAGTATGTCCCAAGTATGTCCCAAGTATGTCCCAAATATGTCCCAAATATGTCCCAAGTATGTCCCAGTTATGTCCCAAGTATGTCCCAAATATGTCGCAAATATGTCCCAAGCATGTCCCAAGTATGTCCCAAGTATGTCCCAACTATGTCCCAAATATGTCACAAGTATGTCCCAAGTATGTCCCAAGTATGTCCCAAGTATGTCCCAAGTATGTCCCAAGTATGTCCCAAGTATGTCCCAAGTATGTCCCAAGTATGTCCCAAGTATGTCCCAAGTATGTCCCAAGCATGTCCCAAGTATGTCCCAAGTATGTCCCAAATATGTCCCAAGTATGTCCCAAACATGTCCCAAGTATGTCCCAAATATGTCCCAAATATGTCCCAAGCATGTCCCAATCATGTCCCAAATATGTCCCAAGTATGTCCCAAGTATAGCCCTAGTATGTCCCAAGCATGTCCCAATCATGTCCCAAATATGTCCCAAGTCTATCCCAAGTATAGCCCCAGAATGTCCCAAGTATGTCCCAAATATGTCCCAAGTATGTTTCAAGTATGTCCCAAGTAGTCCCAAGTATGTCCCAAGTATGTCCCAAGTATGTCCAAAATATGTCCCAACTATATCTCCAAATATGTCACAAGTATGTCCCAAGTCTGTCCCAAGTACAGCCCTAGTATGTCCCAAGTATGTCCGAAGTATGTCCCTAGTATGTCCCAAGTATGTCCCAAGTATGTCCCAAGTATGTCCCAAATATGTCCCAAATATGTCCCAAATATGTCCCAAGTATGTCCCAAGTCTGTCCCAAGTATATCCCTAGTATGTCCCAAGTATGTCCGAAGTATGTCCCAAGTATGTCCCAAGTATGTCCCAAGAATGTCATAAATATGTCCCAAGTATGTCCCAAGTATGTCCCAAATATGTACCAAGTATGTCCCAAATATGTCCCAAATATGTCCCAAGTATGTCCCAAGTATGTCCCAAGTATGTCCCAAGCATGTCCTAAATATGTCCAAAGTATGTCCCATGTATGTCCTAAGTATGTCCCAAGTATGTCCTAAGTTTGTCCCAAATATGTCCCAAGTATGTCCCAAATATGTCCCAAGTATGTCCCAAGTATGTCCCAAGCATGTCCCAAATATGTCCCAAGTATGTCCAAAGTATGTCCCAAGTATGTCCCAAGTATGTCCCAAGTATGTCCCTAGTATGTTCCAAATATGTCCCAAGTATGTCCCAAGTATGTCCCAAGTATGTCCCAAATATGTTCCAAGTATGTCCCAAATATGTCCCAAGTATGTCCCAAGTATGTCCCAAGTATGTCCCAAGTATGTCCCAAGTATGTCCCAAGTATGTCCCAAGTATGTCCCAAGTATGTTTCAAGTATGTCCCAAGTATGTCCCAAGTATGTCCCAAGTATGTCCCAAGAATGTCCCAAATATGTCCCAAGTATGTCCCAAATATGTACCAAGTATGTCCCAAATATGTCCCAAATATGTCCCAAGTATGTCCCAAGTATGTCCCAAGTATGCCCCAAGTAGGTCCCAAGTATGTCCCAGTTATGTCCCAAGTATGTCCGAAATATGTCGCAAATATGTCCCAAGCATGTCCGACGTATGTCCCAAGTATGTCCCAACTATGTCCCAAGTATGTCATAAGTATGTCCCAGGTATGTCCGAAGTATGTCCCAAGTATGTCCCAAGTATGTCCAATATATGTCCCAAGTATGTCCCAAGTATATCCCAAGTATGTCCCAAGTATGTCCCAAGTATGTCCCAAATATGTCCCAAGTATGTCCCAAACTTGTCCCAAGTATGTAGCCTTTTCACAGTTCCTATAAAAATTTGAGTTACAAATCTAGTTTTCCTCCCATAAATTTAAATATGTAATTTCGTCTCTAAGAGGCTATAACTTTGCCAAGTAGAATGATTTAATCGCCAGAAAAATCACACAATAGTTCATATGTTTGGCTATACGCTCAGATGGCAAAAATAATTATTCAATAACTGCGCTAGCTTTAACGGGCTATAAAAAATGATAAAAATTCTATAAATCGAAAAATGTCTGACTTTAGAGGCCAATTTAGACACCTTCCGCTGTACTAATATAGCGGCTATGATTTTTAAAATTTGCATTGATATGTACTTTATCGCAATTAGTTCATAAATTCAGATAATTATGCCTAGTGTGGCCTCCATAAATCTCTAGAGTGCCAAAAGTCGACTTTTTGGTTTTTCCGCGATATCTAGGAAACAAGAGCTGATTGAACAAAACCAATGATACAGTTTTGTTCAGTGAAGTCTATATTAACATAATCTGTTAAAAATAGACCTGCACCAAAATCACTGTTGGGCTGTGTTATTCCATTCTTTTTTTTTTGATCATTTTATTGCTTTATTCAATTTATTCAATAAAATAAAAACTATTGGAAATACCTAAAATAAAATTTTAAAATATTTTTTTATTTGGATTTTTAGTGAAATAAACTACCTATAACATTAAATAATAATGAAAATTTTTTACACAAAAATCGCCCGATTTTTTGTAATAAATTTTCGCCTGCGGCGCCAAGATTGCCACAATTTTTTTGATACAATATAAAAAGTTTTCATATAAAATTCGCGCGATTTTTTTGAAAAAAATTTCGTCTGAGGCGCTCAGATTTTTTAAGATAGACAATGTAATTACCTCGTCAAAATACAGCATTTTCTGTTCTTTGACGTAGTACAAATTTCCAGTTCGCCGTAATCCAACAATTTTTTCGCACTCTATAATTTTATCTCGCACTTGAACGTCTGCTTTACACAATGCAAATCACTAAACTGATCAACATACTCAAAAGATTATCACTGAACTAATTGTAAAACGGTACTTTTGCACATCTGTACAAAAATGCATCAAATACTAAGTCAGAAATCGCAGGCAGATAAGAAAATTAACCTTTTTTGGAGTTATTGGACTTTTTTTCATATATCAGCAAAAATAAGAGAAATGAAATAAGACCCCAAAAAAGTCATATTAAAAATTGGGGTCTTATTTCCGCGAAATGAAATAAGACCGCAAACCTAATTTCTGGGGCCTTATTTCATTTCTTCTTTTGGGGACCTATTTCATTTTGAAATTTTATTTTGGAAATAAAGCCCCAAAAAATGAAATAACACCCCAAATTTGAGATAAAATCGTTGTTTTTGTTTTCCATATAAATTTTTGGGGCCTTATTTCATTTTTTTTTTGGGCCTTATTTCATTGGGGCCTTATTTCGCAGCGCCTCTCGCATTGGCCATTGTACCAGGGCTGCATTCCATTTTTTTCTTTTCTTTGGCGCTGAAGTGGTTCGGCTGCCGTTTTGATGCAATTGACTAACGTGTCAACTCCGCGTTTTGAGGCAATACTTGCCTCATCTACCGTATCCAAGGCAGAGTCAAGATTGCGTTTATACAATTCCGAGTGCCGTTCAGTCCAAATTAGTTTTGGTAAGAGCCGAAGCTCGCTTACTTCAGATTGGACGTTATCGCACACTTTAATATTGACAACAAGAGGCTGATGGTCGGAATATACTTGATCCTCCACTTTCATATCCAGAATGTTGTGTAACCAGCTACCTTTCGCTAAGCAGTAATCAATAACAGAACTAGCAGTGCCCCGTATAAAGCTGACATTTCCCTCTGGATCAGATTCTGTTGTGCCGTTGAATACGGTGAAGCCATAGTAGCTGCAAAGCTCCTCCACTTGCCATCTGCAAAACAATCTCTCGTTTTTCTTATCTCCGTAAAGCGGTGGTTTTCAAAGTAAGGGTTATATCCCAATATTTGTTTGCTACCTATTCGAGCATTGCAGTCTCCTACAATCATTACATTGTTATTTTCCAGAATTTCCAATAGATCCTTTAGCTTTGCCATGTCCGAAATTCAGTTTTTGCAATTGATGTATACAGGAACGATATATGATTTATCATTATTTTTATGCTGAATCTCGGCAATAGTTTGTTGTTAGGATGTAATGAAGGTTGCGCGCATACCAGTGTACAGGTGTTTTTTGATTCCAAATAGAGAACCTCCACTTGCTCTTCCTCGTCGATGTATTTTGATCGCTGGTGCCCAATGAAGCTTAAAGTCTTTGAGCTTTGTTTCGATGAGGTTGAGTGGATGCTCAAGAAAAGTCTCCGAAAGGAAAAACATATCATGCTCATTAATGAATTCGAAAAAGTGATGATGAGATAACTTATTTTTTAACCCTGCTACATTATAGGACAATATTTTAAATTTATCAATAGGGGGGGTTGATATTGCGATAGTGTTACTTAATGCTATTTTGGGGTGATATTTATAATCATATAATTTAGTTTTCTGGTTGGGATTTCTTATCTAAAAGAGATGCATATTGGATATCGTTTATGTTCAGCGAGGATCCGTAAATGGTTTTCAGAACGCTGTCTGCAGGTTGGCCATCCGAAATGAGAATTTTGTTGTTATCATACGCCATCCACTTTGTTCCCACACGGATGCTAGCATTTCTCACAAGGACTTTTTGGGTGTTGTTTAGTGCCAGAAGTTCTCTCTTTAGTTGTAGAAGGGCGCCTTTCTCTTCTTGATGGGCGAAGCTCAGATCCGTTTCGACATAAATGGCTGTCCCTGCCAGGTTTCTGGTACTAGCGAAAACTTGTTTGGCCATTTATGCTGACTCCATTTCTGCTAACACATCGAGCTTCTAATATTTTGACGTGTGGTATTTTAAGTTTTTTTTTGCAGAGCACACTTACTGCTGCTAAAGGATTGTTTGTTTTTGGTAGCCCTTTGAATATAACATTCTTCCTTCTTCCATGAGTTGATATTCGTTGTAGTTCTTTTTTCTCATCCTGTTTATCAGCTTTTAAAATCTCCATTTCCTGCCGAAGGGCCATATTTTCCAGTTTAAGAATCTCAAGGCATACATGTACTCCTCTTAGCTGCTGAGTGAGGCCTCCTACGTCCTACTTCAGCTCTCCAATGTCATTCTTTGTTGCCAGGTTATTGATTTTTGCAATTCCCGCCTAGACTTCCTAGCTTAGCATCAAAGAGAACACACAGCTTATTAATAGCTTGAAGAACATCCCCTATAGAGCCATTTTCAATCTGTTCTGTTTCAGGAGTTAGTTGAGATCGCAGCCTCTTCACTGCACTGTGCTGTTCATCGGGGATCGGGTTTTTGTTTACCGGCGTTGATGGAGAGATTGGGGTCGAGCGAAACATGTCCAAAGTCTGTTGTATTTTAAGCTTGGCGGTCAATCGCAGTGCTTCTCAAACCTTAGTGACGTTAAGCGTTGCGTTGTTTGTTACGTAAATGTTGCGCTTACGGCAGCGTAGGCCGAGTTCGTGTTGGTTTAAATAGGCCAACAGTTGTGTTTTGCTTGGTGTTTATTTCCCTCGCGTTGGGAGTGAGATTTTCTGTGCTTTCTTTTGCTCCTTCGCGGTTTAATTTTAACTCACCAAGATCTGAGGGCTTTTGGCTACCAAGCGCAGATTGAACAGATCAACAATTATTGCAACTGGCCACAGAGGGAGTGCGGCTTATGATCAATTGGTCGAGGTGAATATTGGCTTTCGCTCTGTGCACTTTTTGGTAATTGTTGTGGTCGCTTTCCATCAGAAAAAACACCTATAAGACGGAGCCTCAAACAAACACGTCCACCATCTTCGACTCTCTCTCTCTCTCTGTTCGTTCCAAGTATGTCCCAATTATGTCCCAAGTATGTCCCAAGTATGTCCCAAGCATGTCCCTAGTATGTCCCAAGCATGTCCCAAGTATGTCCCAAGTATGTCCCAAATATGTCCGAAGTATGTCCAAAATATGTCCAAAGTATGCTCCAAATATGTCCCAAGTATGTCCCAAGTATGTCCCAAGTATGTCCCGAATAAGTCCCAAGTATGTCCCAAGTTTGTCCCAAGTATGTCCCAAATATGTTCCAAGTATGTCCCAAGTATGTCCCAAATATGTACCAAGTATGTCTCAAGTATGTCCCAAATATGTACCAAGTATGTCCCAAGCATGTCCCAAGTATGTCCCAAGTATGTCCCAAGTATGTCCCAAGTATGTCCCAAGTATGTCTCAAGTATGTCCCAAATATGTTCCAAGTATGTCCCAAGTATGTCACAAGTATGTCCCAAGTATGTCCCAAACATGTCCCAAATATGTCCCAAGTATGTCCAAAATATGTCCAAAGTATGTCCCAAGTATGTCCCTAGTATGTCCCAAGTATGTCCCAAGCATATCATAAATATGTCCAAAGTTTGTCCCAAGTATGTCCTAAGTATGTCCTAAGTATGTCCCAAATATGTCCCAAGTATGTCCCCAGTATGTCCCAACTATGTCCCAAGTATGTTTCCAGTATGTCCCAACTATGTCCCAAGTATGTTCCAACTATGTCCCAAGTATGTCCCAAGTATGTCCCAAATATGTCCCAAATATGTCCCAAGTATGTCCCAAATATGTCCCAAGTATGTCCCAAGTATGTCCCAAACATGTCCCAAGTATGTCCCAAGTATGTCCCAAATATGTCCCAAATATGTCCCAAGTATGTCCCAAGTATGTCCCAAGTATGTCCCAAATATGTCCCAAGTATGTCCCAAGTATGTCCCAAGTATGTCCCAAGTATGTCCCAAACATGTCCCAAATATGTCCCAAGTATGTCCCAAATATGTCCCAAGTATGTCCCAAGTATGTCCCAAGTATGTCCCAAGTATGTCCCAAGTATGTCCCAAGTATGTCCCAAGTATGTCCCAAGTATGTCCCAAGTATGTCCCAAGTATGTCCCAAGTATGTCCCAAGTATGTCCCAAGTATGTCCCAAGTATGTCCCAAGTATGTCCCAAGTATGTCCCAAGTATGTCCCAAGTATGTCCCAAGTATGTCCCAAGTATGTCCCAAGTATGTCCCAAGTATGTCCCAAGTATGTCCCAAGTATGTCCTAAGTATGTCCCAAGTATGTCCCAAGTATGTCCCAAATATGTCCGAAGTATGTCCTAAATATGTCCAAAGTATGCTCCAAGTATTTCCCAAGTATGTCCCAAGTATGTCCCATGTATGTCCAAAGTATGTCCCAAGTATGTCCCAAATAAGTCCCAAGTATGTCCCAAGTATGACCCAAATATATCCCAAGTATGTCCCAAGTATGTCCCAAGCGTGTCCCAAGTATGTCCCAAGTTTGTCCCAAGTATGTCCCAAATACCAAGTATGTCCCTAGTATGTCCCAAGTATGTCCCAAGTATGTCCCAAGTATGTCCCAAGTATGTCCCAAGTATGTCCCAAGTATGTCCCAAATATGTCCCAAATATGTCCCAAGTATGTCCCAAGTATGTCCCAAGTATGTCCCAAGTATGTCCCAAGTATGTCCCAAGTATGTCCCAAGTATGTCCCAAGTATGTCCCAAGTATGTCCCAAGTATGTCCCAAGTATGTCCCAAATATGTCCCAAGTATGTCCCAAATATGTCCCAAGTATGTCCCAAATATGTCCCAAATATGTCCCAAGCATGTCCCAAGTATGTCCCAAGTATGTCCCAAGTATGTCCCAAGTATGTCCCAAGTATGTCCCAAGTATGTCCCAAGTATGTCCCAAGTATGTCCCAAGTATGTCCCAAATATGTCCCAAGTATGTCCCAAGTATGTCCCAAGTATGTCCCAAGTATGTCCCAAGTATGTCCCAAGTGTGTCCCAAGTATGTCCCAAGTATGTCCCAAGTATGTCCCAAGTATGTCCCAAGTATGTCCCAAGTATGTCCCAAGTATGTCCCAAGTATGTCCCAAATATGTCCCAAGTATGTCCCAAGTATGTCCCAAACATGTCCCAAATATGTCCCAAGTATGTCCCAAGTATGTCCCAAATATGTCCCAAGTATGTCCCAAGTATGTCCCAAGTATGTCCCAAGTATGTCCCAAGTATGTCCCAAATATGTCCCAAGTATGTCCCAAGTATGTCCCCAAGTATGTCCCAAATATGTCCCAAGTATGTCCCAAGTATGTCCCAAATATGTCCCAAGTATGTCCCAAGTATGTCCCAAGTATGTCCCAAGTATGTCCCAAGTATGTCCCAAATATGTCCCAAGTATGTCCCAAATATGTCCCAAGTATGTCCCAAGTATGTCCCAAGTATGTCCCAAGTATGTCCCAAGTATGTCCCAAATATGTCCCAAGTATGTCCCAAGTATGTCCCAAGTATGTCCCAAGTATGTCCCAAACATGTCCCAAATATGTCCCAAGTATGTCCCAAGTATGTCCCAAGTATGTCCCAAGTATGTCCCAAGTATGTCCCAAGTATGTCCCAAGTATGTCCCAAGTATGTCCCAAGTATGTCCCAAGTATGTCCCAATATGTCCCAAGTATGTCCCAAGTATGTCCCAAGTATGTCCCAAGTATGTCCCAAGTATGTCCCAAATATGTCCCAAGTATGTCCCAAATATGTCCCAAGTATGTCCCAAGTATGTCCCAAGTATGTCCCAAGTATGTCCCAAGTATGTCCCAAGTATGTCCCAAGTATGTCCCAAGTATGTCCCAAGTATGTCCTAAGTATGTCCCAAGTATGTCCCAAGTATGTCCCAAGTATGTCCCAAGTATGTCCCAAGCATGTCCCAAATATGTCCCAAGTATGTCCCAAGTATGTCCCAAATATGTCCCAAGTATGTCCCAAGTATGTCCCAAATATGTCCCAAGTATGTCCCAAGTATGTTCCAAGTATGTCCCAAGCATGTCCCAAGTATGTCCCAAGCATGTCCTAAATATGTCCAAAGTATGTCCCAAGTATGTCCCAAGTATGTCCCAAGTATGTCCCAAGTATGTCCCAAGTATATCCCAAGTATGTCCCAAATATGTCCCAAGTATGTCCCAAGTATGTCCCAAGTATGTCCCAAGTATGTCCCAAGTATGTCCCAAGTATGTCCCAAGTATGTCCCAAGTATGTCCCAAGTATGTCCCAAGTATGTCCCAAGTATGTCCCAAACATGTCCCAAGTATGTCCCAAGTATGTCCCAAATATGTCCCAAGTATGTCCCAAGTATGTCCCAAGTATGTCCCAAGTATGTCCCAAGTATGTCCCAAGTAGTCCCAAATGTCCCAAGTATGTCCCAAGTATGTCCCAAGTATGTCCCAAGTATGTCCCAAGTATGTCCCAAGTATGTCCCAAGTATGTCCCAAGTATGTCCCAAGTCCCAAGTATGTCCCAAGTATGTCCCAAGTATGTCCCAAGTATGTCCCAAGTATGTCCCAAGTATGTCCCAAGTATGTCCCAAGTATGTCCCAAGTATGTCCCAAATATGTCCCAAGTATGTCCCAAGTATGTCCCAAGTATGTCCCAAGTATGTCCCAAGTATGTCCCAAATATGTCCCAAGTATGTCCCAAGTATGTCCCAAGTATGTCCCAAATATGTCCCAAGTATGTCCCAAGTATGTCCCAAGTATGTCCCAAGTATGTCCCAAGTATGTCCCAAGTATGTCCCAAGTATGTCCCAAATATGTCCCAAGTATGTCCCAAATATGTCCCAAGTATGTCCCAAGTATGTCCCAAGTATGTCCCAAATATGTCCCAAGTATGTCCCAAGTATGTCCCAAATATGTCCCAAGTATGTCCCAAGTATGTCCCAAGTATGTCCCAAGTATGTCCCAAGTATGTCCCAAATATGTCCCAAGTATGTCCCAAGTATGTCCCAAGTATGTCCCAAGTATGTCCCAAGTATGTCCCAAGTATGTCCCAAGTATGTCCCAAGTATGTCCCAAATATGTCCCAAATATGTCCCAAGTATGTCCCAAGTATGTCCCAAGTATGTCCCAAGTATGTCCCAAGCATGTCCTAAATATGTCCAAAGTATGTCCCAAGTATGTCCCAAGTATGTCCCAAGTATGTCCTAAGTATGTCCCAAGTATGTCCCAAGTATGTCCTAAGTATGTCCCAAATATGTCCCAAGTATGTCCCAAGTATGTCCCAAGTATGTCCCAAGTATGTCCCAAGTATGTCCCAAATATGTCCCAAGTATGTCCAAAGTATGTCCCAAGTATGTCCCAAGTATGTCCCAAGTATGTCCCAAGTATGTCCCAAGTATGTCCAAGTATGTCCCAAGTATGTCCCAAGTATGTCCCAAGTATGTCCCAAGTATGTCTCAAGTATGTCCCAAGTATGTCCCAAATATGTCCCAAGTATGTCCCAAGTATGTCCCAAGTATGTCCCAAGTATGTCCCAAGCATGTCCCAAATATGTCCCAAGTATGTCCCAAGTATGTCCCAAGTATGTCCCAAGTATGTCCCAAGCATGTCCCAAATATGTCCAAAGTATGTCCCAAATATGTCCAAAGTATGTCCCAAGTATGTCCCTAGTATGTCCCAAGTATGTCCCAAGCATGTCCTAAATATGTCCAAAGTATGTCCCAAGTATGTCCCAAGTATGTCCCAAGTATGTCCCAAGTATGTCCCAAGTATGTCCCAAGTATGTCCCAAGTATGTCCCAAGTATGTCCCAAGTATGTCCTAAGTATGTCCCAAGTATGTCCCAAGTATGTCCCAAATATGTCCCAAGTATGTCCCAAGTATGTCCCAAATATGTCCCAAGTATGTCCCAAGTATGTCCCAAGTATGTCCCAAGTATGTCCCAAATATGTCCCAAATATGTCCCAAGTATGTCCTAAGTATGTCCCAAATATGTCCCAAGTATGTCCCAAGTATGTCCCAAGTATGTCCCAAGTATGTCCCAAGTATGTCCCAAGTATGTCCCAAGTATGTCCCAAGTATGTCCCAAGTATGTCCCAAGTATGTCCCAAATATGTCCCAAGTATGTCCCAAGTATGTCCCAAGTATGTCCCAAGTATGTCCCAAGTATTTCTCAAATATGTCCGAAGTGTGTCCCAAGTATGTCCCAAATATGTCCCAAGTATGTCCTAAATATGTCCCAAGTATGTCCCAAGTATGTCCCAAGTATGTCCCAAGTATGTCCCAAGTATGTCCCAAGTATGTCCCAAGTATGTCCCAAGTATGTCCCAAGTATGTCCCAAGTATGTCCCAAGTATGTCCCAAGTATGTCCCAAGTATGTCCCAAGTATGTCCCAAGTATGTCCCAAGTATGTCCCAAATATGTCCCAAGTATGTCCCAAGTATGTCCCAAGTATGTCCCAAGTATGTCCCAAGTATGTCCCAAGTATGTCCCAAGTATGTCCCAAGTATGTCCTAAGTATGTCCCAAGTATGTCCCAAGTATGTCCCAAGTATGTCCCAAGTATGTCCCAAGTATGTCCCAAGTATGTCCCAAGTATGTCCCAAATATGTCCCAAGTATGTCCCAAGTATGTCCCAAGTATGTCCCAAGTATGTCCCAAGTATGTCCCAAGTATGTCCCAAGTATGTCCCAAATATGTCCCAAATATGTCCCAAGTATGTCCTAAGTATGTCCCAAATATGTCCCAAGTATGTCCCAAGTATGTCCCAAATATGTCCCAAATATGTCCCAAGTATGTTTCAAGTATGTCCCAAGTATGTCTCAAGTATGTCCCAAGTATGTCCCAAGTATGTCCCAAGTATGTCCTAAGTATGTCCCAAATATGTCCCAAGTATGTCCCAAGTATGTCCCAAGTATGTCCCAAATATGTCCCAAGTATGTCCCAAATATGTCCCAAGTATGTCCCAAGTATGTCCCAAACATGTCCCAAGTATGTCCCAAATATGTCCCAAGTATGTCCCAAGTATGTCCCAAGTATGTCCCAAATATGTCCCAAGTATGTCCCAAGTATGTCCCAAGTATGTCCCAAACATGTCCCAAATATGTCCCAAGTATGTCCCAAATATGTCCAAAGTATGTCCCAAGTATGTCCCTAGTATGTCCCAAGTATTTCCCAAGCATGTCCTAAATATGTCCAAAGTATGTCCCAAGTATGTCCTAAGTATGTCCCAAATATGTCCCAAGTATGTCCCAAGTATGTCCCAAGTATGTTCCAAATATGTCCCAAGTATGTCCAAAGTATGTCCCAAGTATGTCCCAAGTATGTCCCAAGTATGTCCCAAGTATGTCCTAAGTATGTCCCAAAGTATGTCCCAAGTATGTCCCAAGTATGTCCCAAGTATGTCCCAAGTATGTCCCAAGTATGTCCCAAGTATGTCCCAAGTATGTCCCAAGTATGTCCCAAATATGTCCCAAGTATGTCCCAAATATGTCCCAAGTATGTCCCAAGTATGTCCCAAGTATGTCCCAAATATGTCTCAAGTATGTCCCAAGTATGTCCCAAGTATGTCCCAAGTATGTCCCAAGTATGTCCCAAAAATGTCCCAAGTATGTCCCAAGTATGTCCCAAGTATGTCCCAAGTATGTCCCAAGTATGTCCCAAGTATGTCCCAAGTATGTCCCAAGTATGTCCCAAGTATGTCCAAAGGATGTCCCAAGTATGTCCAAATTATGTCCCAAGTATGTCCCTAGTATGTCCCAAGTATGTCCCAAGCATGTCCTTAATATTGTCCAAAGTATGTCCCAAGTATGTCCCAAGTATGTCCCAAATATGTCTCAAGTATGTCCCAAGTATGTGCCAAGTATGTCCCAAGTATGTCCTAAGAATGTCCCAAATATGTCCCAAGTATGTCCCAAATATGTCTCATGTATTTCTCAAGTATGTCCTAAGTATGTCCCAAGTATGTCCCAAGTATGTCCCAAAAATGTCCCAAGTATGTCCCAAGCATGTCCCAAGTATGTCCCAAATATGTCTCAAGTATGTCCCAAGTATGTCCCAAGTATGTCCCAAGTATGTCCCAAGTATGTCCCAAATATGTCCCAAGTATGTCCCAAGTATGTCCCAAATATGTCCCAAGTATGTCCCAAGTATGTCCCAAGTATGTCCCAAGTATGTCCCAAGTATATCCAAAATATATCTCCCAAGTTTGTCCCAAGTATTTCCCAAGTATGTCCCAAGTATGTCTCATGTATGTCCCAAGTATGTCCTAAGTATGTCCCAAGTATGTCCCAAGTATGTCCCAAAATGTCTCATGTATGTCCCAAGTATGTCCTAAGTATGTCCCAAAATGTCCCAAGGATGTCCCAAAAATGTCCCAAGTATGTCCCAAGCATGTCCCAAGTATGTCCCAAATATGTCCCAAGTATGTCCCAAGTATATCCCAAATATATCTCCCAAGTTTGTCCCAAGTATGTCCCAAGTATGTCTCATGTATGTCCCAAGTATGTCCCAAATATGTCCCAAGTATGTCCCAAGTATGTCCCAAGTATGTACCAAGTATGTCCCAAGTATATCCCAAATATATCTCCCAAAATTGTCCCAAGTATGTCCCAAGTATGTCTCATCTATGACCCAAGTATGTCCTAAGTATGTCCCAAGTATGTCTCAAGATTGTCCCAAATTTGTCTCATGTATGTCCTAAGTATGTCCCAAGTATGTCCCAAATTTGTCTCATGTATGTCCTAAGTATGTCCCAAGTATGTCCCAAAAATGTCCCAAGTATGTCCCAAGCATGTCCCAAGTATGTACCAAATATGTCTCAAGAATGTCCCAAGTATGTCCCAAGTATGTCCCAAGTATGTCCCAAGTATATCCCAAGGAAGTAAGTTATCGGTAGATTTAAATTTGAATTGCGCGGGCTGTTAGTATTTCCCTAAAAAAAATTTTCCTCCCCTGAAGGGGGCGAAACGGGAAAGCTTAAGTATATAAGTTAGAATGATCTGCAAAAATCTCACTTTTGTCAAGATGAATAAAAAAAAAACCCCGGTTAGACATTAAAACATTATTGCTTTCTCCCTACCCTCATTTATTTGCACAAAAAAAAACCATATTTTACGCCCACTTTAAATGTAACGTGAAAAAGTTTTTTTTTTTGCCCTATAAAGGGTTTTAATTCCCCTCCTACTCCCGGTGTTACGACATCTGTGCCTTTTATTCGCAGCTCTCGGCAATGTTTGAGAGTCTGCAAGATCAACTTGCGCTGGAGATCTGACGTGGTGCAACATATTGGAGTTGTAGTGTGTGTGTACTTGAAGACTACACAGCACAGGCCAAGAGCTTCCACCCCAGTTAGAGAGTTGATAGTGGGACGCAAGTAGCGTCAAAGAATTCCTGGGTCGAATCGCACCATGGTGGGCACGAGACATTCACCCAGACGGAGCCCAAGGCACCCAGAGGAGCCACAGACGACCTCAACAGAAGCCGCTATTGTGACAGCGACTACAACGACGAGGACGGCGTCTGCGAGTTCGCAGCGGCAAAGGATTCCCAGCACATTGGCTGGAGGTGCATGTCCACAAACCGCCGCTGCAGGCGCTCCTAGAGATATCACCACCAGCATAGCGGCTGGAGGCGTGAGTACACAAACCAGCACAATGGCTGGAGGCGTGAGTATACAGACCAGCACAGTGGCTGGACAACTAAGCCAGAGCACTACAACGTCCCAAGTGGCCCATCTGATGCTGAAGATCGCCGCACTGGAGAGGGAGTTGAGCAGTGCAAGGGCAAATGACGGGCATTCCAGTATGGCTACTGATCCCGTTATATCAAGCAATGCTGGAGTGAGCAGGACAGCTAGCACGCTGACGCCATCTTGTAGTGGAAATTTACCGCAGCAACTGAGCGGGAATTTGCCACCATCTTGGACTGGAAGTTTACCGCTACTTTGGTGTGGAGCGTCACCGACAACTGTGAGTGAGAGCCTGCCGCCATCTTTGGGCGCGGCAAACTGCAACATAACCTCATGTCACTCAACGCCATACTGTGTGGTGGGCACAGCGCAGTCAGCGCCTGGATGTGTGCCACCACATGCAAGCCCAAGTGAGTTTGCTATGGCGCAGACAGCATCGACGACTCCAACGGTGAACAATGTGTATGTGCCACGCAAATTACCGGATCTCCCTGAGTTTGGAGGTCAACCTGAAGATTGGCCAATATTTCATTGTGCGTTTACGGATACGACTACGGCATACGGCTGCACGGATTTAGAGAACAACCAACGCCTTCTCAAAGCTTTGAAGGGTGAGGCACGTGAGACAGTGAAGTCGTTGCTGATACATCCAAAAAATGTGAACGCCGTAGTCGAGCAATTGCGCTTCAGGTATGGACGCCCAGAGCTACTAATACGCAGCCAATTACAGAGTGTACGAGAGGTGTCACCAATACAAGAGCACAACCTGGCGATGATCGTGCCTTTCGCCACACGTGTGAGTAATCTGGCAGCCTTTCTACAGACAATTCCTAATGGAGAGCAGCACTTGGGGAACCCTACCCTAATTGAGGAACTGGTCACTAAGCTTCCACTCAACAGGAGAGTGGATTGGGCCAGATATGCTGCTATAGTAAAGCCTTACCCGACGGTCGTACATTTCAGCGTCTGGCTGAATGATTTTGCAAATGTGGTATGTACGATTTCCGACGTCGAGGGCAAGGAACAGAAGCGACGTGTGTTGCATGCCAGCACAGACAGCAAAGAAGAAGACCGACCTGAGGTTCGGACCAAACGGTGCCCAATATGTGACGGGCAACACGCAGTGCAGAACTGCAAGGATTTCGGCCGAGCTCCCCACCAAGGAGGTGGAGATATGTGAAGGATCATCGGTTATGTTTTACATGCTTACGCGGAGGTCACACGGCTAGGTCCTGCCATGTGGACAACGAATGCCGAGTGAATGGATGCCAGAGGAGGCATCACAACCTACTGCATGATTATTTGAGTACCTCAAGAGGAAGACCGCAGCCAGCGGACGCTTCAAGTAGAGATGACAACAGACGAACGCCGCATCCCGCGGGTTCATATCGGAGCGCCAACAGAGGGACACCCCAAGAGAGGATGTTCAGACGGCGCCAGAGAGAAATTTAAGCTGTGTCGACCCAGATGGAGAACGTCTGCTGTTCCGCATATTGCCTGTGACGTTGTATGGGGCAAATAAGCGGGTGGATACGTACGCACTCCTCGACGAGGGTTCGTCCGTCTCAATGATCGATGAAGAACTACTTCGTGACCTGGATCTGAAAGGTGAGCGTCGACAGCTTAATATTCAATGGTTTGGTGGAAGGGCCACCAGAGAGCCCACAAAAATGGTAAGCCTGCAAATCAGTGGAGCAGGAAAAGGCAAACGACACGCCTTGCGAAATGTTTATGCTATTAACAATTTGAGTTTGCCGATGCAGAGTCTGCATCGAAGAGATGTCCAAGCAGCCAATAGAGACGTGCGCCTACCAATGAAGCCATACAACAACGCAGTGCCGAAGCTTCTCATTGGACTGGATCATGCGCACCTGGGATTGCCAATGCAATCGAGGAGACTTGGAAAACATGGACCGTATGCAGCCGCCACCGAGCTTGGATGGGTGGTCTTTGGGCCTGCAATGGGTCGTACAAATATGCCATCACCGAAGTCATGCCTACTAGCAGTGCCACATGAAGATGCTGTACAAAAGATGGTGAATGACTACTTCGAGATCGAGAATTTTGGAGTGAAGCCCGCTCCGCTGGTCGCAGCCAGCGCCGACGCCAGGGCTCAGAAGATGCTCGAAGAAACCACGGTGAGATTGGGGCAACGATATCAGACTGGACTCCTATGGAAGAGCAACAACATTGTGTTGCCACGAAGCTATGATATGGCACTGAGAAGACTTGCCAATATTGAACGGAAAATGGCGCGCGATGTGTCGTTCGCGCTGGCCTATAAGAAACTGATGGATGATTACATCAACAAAGGATACGCTCGACGTCTGGAGCATGATGAGGTCGCATTAGCCAACAGCGACAAAGTTTGGTACCTGCCGCATTTTGGAGTCGAAAACCCGAACAAGCCAGGGAAAATTCGGCTGGTTTTTGACGCGGCAGCGAAGGTCGGTGACATATCTTTGAATTCGGTGCTGGAGAAAGGTCCGCAGCACTACAAGCCACTGCCAGCCGTACTCTTCCACTTCCGGGAAGGTGCCGTTGGAGTATGCGGGGATATCAAGGAGATGTTCCACCAAGTGTTGATACAGCCCCAGGATAGATGCGCCCAGCGTTTTCTGTGGCGCGACGGTGACAACCGACGGGATCCTGATGTGTATGAGATGATAGTAATGACGTTTGGAGCAGCCTGCTCACCAAGCGCTGCGCACTATGTGAAGACTGTCAATGCGCTGCAGTACAAACACACAGATCCGCGTGCGGTCAAGGCCATTACTGAGTGTCACTATGTGGACGACTACGTGGATAGCTTCGCATCGGAGTCGGAGGCAATTACTGTAGCAACACGGGTGAGAGAAATTCATGCTAACGCTGGGTTCGAGTTGTGCCAATTTACTTCTAGCTCACCGAATGTTATTGACGCCTTGGGCCAACATGGGGCTGCCAAAAGCGTGGGATGGAGTGATGCTGAAGAGAAGATTTTGGGCATGTACTGGCAGCCAGCCACGGATGACTTCAAGTTCAATGTGAAGTATCATCGAGTCCCCAGATGTGTACTTGGAGGGGAACGGATCCCCACCAAAAGAGAATTTCTGAGCCTGGTTATGTCAACCTTCGATCCATTGGGATTTTTTGAGCTGCTTTATGGTTACCGCCAAATTATTGCTGAGAGAGATTTGGCGAAGCGGAATACAATGGGATGAACCATTACCGGACGAAATTGGTGGCGCCTTTGAGAAGTGGCGCCAAGAGAAGACTAATGTGGGAAAGTTCCAGTGTCCACGCCATTACTTTGGCTCAGGACACGTGCGGGCTATACAATTGCACGTCTTCGTAGATGCAAGTCAATCCGCATTTGCTGTCGTGGCCTACTGGAGAGTCACCTATGACGAGAGCGTGCGGGTATGTTTTGTCTGCGCTAAGACGAAGTGCGCCCCGATGAGAACTATGTCGATCCCACGGCTGGAGCTACAAGCAGCAGTTTTAGGTACGAGGCTGATGGACACTGTCAAACAGGAGCACAGTGTGGCCATTAGTGACGTCGTACTCTGGAGCGACTCCAAAACAGTGCTGCGATGGATAAGCAGTACCCACCGCCGATACAAGCAGTTTGTCGGAAACAGGGTGACGGAGATTTTGGAGTCCACGGAGGCCACTCAATGGAGATGGGTGCCAACTGCTGAGAACGTAGCTGATGATGCGACTAGGGCGCAACGCCTTGTCGACCTCAGCCCGGGGTCACAATGGCTAAGCGGGCCCACATTTTTGCGGCAACCTGAGAGCTGTTGGCCGCAACCTGCGCCGGGCACTGAATGCGGCGCACGAGATGATGATGAAGAAGAGATGCCAAGTGAGTTTGCCCTGGTTGCTGCAAACACCTTCTTCATTTCGTTTCAGAGATTCTCGAGCTATAACCGACTAGTGAGGACAACTGCCTGGGTCCTACGGTTCACGAGACGGTGTCGTGGACAGAGAGCGGAGCTTGAAAGATACGGCCTCACAGCTACAGAGTGTGAGGATGCGGAGTGCTTGCTGATACGGCGGGCACAAACTGAGGCGTTTCCTGACGAAATGCGGGCCGCATATAACAAAGAGGAGTCGCTAAGCACAGCGACATAAGAGGACTGGCGCCCTATGTGGATGACGAGGGGTGTATTGCGCGCATATGGCCGAGTTGATGCCGCCCAGTGCATGCCATATAGCGCGAGGCGGCCGGTAATATTGTCACACCGGCACACACTAACTGAGATGATCGTCAGCCATTACCACGTGAAGATGAGGCATCAAAATGTGGATGCCACCATGAGCGAGATCCGCACCAAGTTCTGGATCCCGAATCTGCGACGTGTGCTGCAGAGAGTCATTTTGGATGTGGTATCTGCAAACTACAACGGGCGAAGCCAGCACCACCTATGATGGGTCCCCTGCCGGAGGACCGACTGGAGGCCAATGGATGGCCATTTAAGTATACGGGTCTAGATTATTTTGGACCACTGCTCGTGACGATTGGACGTCGCAAGGAGAAGCGGTGGGTCGCCTTGTTCACCTGTCTGACAACAAGGGCGATACATTTGGAACTGGCCCATGACCTATCAACGGATTCCTGTATAATTGTGATCAGGAACTTTGTCTGCCGCCGAGGGCCGGTGGTCAGACTACGGAGCGACAACGGAAAGAACTTCATTGGGGCCAACCGAGAGGCCAAGAAGTTTTCAGATGTATTTGAGCCACAGAAAATTCAGGGTGAGTTGTCTGGCAGAGGAATCGAGTGGATCTTTAACTGCCCAGTGAACCCCTCGGAGGGCGGAGTCTGGGAAAGGATGGTACAATGCGTCAAGAGAGTGCTACGCCACACACTAAAGGAGGTGGCGCCAAGGGAGCACGTACTGGAAAGTTTCTTGATAGAAGCGGAGAACATTGTGAATTCTCGTCCGCTTACCCACTTGCCGATTGCTGTGGATCAGGAGGCTCCGCTGACACCTAATGACCTACTCAAGGGAGTAGCCAACCTGCCAGACACGCCTGGAGATGACGGCCAGCCACCAGAGAGATGTGCTACAAGGAAGCAGTGGCGCATAGCGCGGCTGATGCGAGACCGATTTTGGAAGAGGTGGGTCCATGAGTACCTGCCTACGCTTGTGCGCCGCGAGAAGTGGTGTGAGCGCACCGAGCCGATACGCCACGGTGATGTGGTGTTTATTTGCGACCCGGCCATACCACGCAGGGAGTGGCGGAGAGGCATCGTGGAAGATGTCCATGCTGGAGTCGATGGAGTACCCCGACGCGCAAGTGTGCGTGTAACCGACAACGACCGGGCCCGAGTGATAATGCGTCCCGTCTCCAAGTTGGCCATTCTGGATGTGAGTGATGCTGTCGCGTCACGGGGGCGGGGATGTCGCGGGACGAATTGAGTTATCGGTAGATTTAAATTTGAATTGCGCGGGCTGTTAGTATTTCCCGCTGAATATGGATTTTTGCCTTACTGAAAAGGGCCACACTGTCTAAGCTTAAGTATATAAGTTAGAATGATCTGCAAGAATCTCACTTTTGTCAAGTAACTGGAGTTAGGAAAAAGACTGCGTAAGAGATTAAGACTGTAATTGAGTTAAGCCTAACCTCATTGTATTTGCACAGAATAAAACCTCATTTTACGCCCACTTTAACATGAACGTGCCTTGTCACTGGATTTGTTTTCTTTGGACTCTAAAACGGTTAAAATTGCACTCCTACTCCCGGTGTTACGACAATGTCCAAAGTATGTTCCAAGTATGTCCCTAGTATGTCTCAAGTATGTCCCAAGCATGTCCTAAATATGTCCAAAGTATGTCCCAAGAATGTCCCAAGGATGTCCCAAGTATGTCCTAAGTATGTCCCAAAGTATGTCCCAAGTATGTCTTAAGTATGTCCCAAATATGTCGCAAGTATGTCCCAAGTATGTCCCAAGTATGTCCCAAGTATGTCCCAAGTATGTCCCAAATATGTCCCAAGTATGTCCAAAGGATGTCCCAAGTATGTCCCTAGTATGTCCCAAGTATGTCCCAAGCATGACCTTAATATGTCCAAAGTATGTCCCAAGTATGTCCCAACTATGTCCCAAGTATGTCTCCAGTATGTCCCAACTATGTCCCAAATATGTCCCAACTATGTCCCAAGTATCTCCCAAGTATGTCCCAAGTCTGTCCCAAACATGTCCCAAATTTGTCCCAGGTATGTCCCAAGTAAGTGTCAAGTATGTCCCAAACATGTCCGAAATATGTCCAAAGTATGTCCCAAATATGTCCAAAGTATGTCCCAAGTATGTCCCTAGTATGTCCCAAGTATGTCCCAAGCATGTCCTAAATATGTCCAAAGTATGTCCCAAGTATGTCCCAAGTATGTCCTAAGTATGTCCCAAATATGTCCCAAGTATGTCCCAAGTATGTCCCAAGTATGTCCTAAGTATGTCCCAAGTATGTCAAGTATGTCCCAAGTATGTCCCAAATATGTCTCATGTATGTCCCAAGTATGTCCTATGTATGTCCCAAGTATGTCCCAAGTATGTCCCAAGTGTGTCCCAAGTATGTCCCAAACATGTCCCAAATATGTCCCAAGTATGTCCTAAGTATGTCCCAAATATGTCCCAAGTATGTCCCAAGTATGTCCCAAATATGTCTCAAGTATGTCCCAAGTATGTCCCAAGTATGTCCCAAGTATGTCCCAAGTATGTCCCAAATATGTCCCAAGTATGTCCCAAATATGTCCCAAGTATGTCCCAAGCTTGTCCCAAGTTAGTCCCAAATATGTCTCATGTATGTCCCAAGTATGTCCTAAGTATGTCCCAAGTATGTCCCAAGTATGTCCCAAATATGTCCCAAGTATGTCCCAAGCATGTCCCAAGTATGTCCCAAGTATGTCCCAAGTATGTCCCAAGTATGTCCCAAGTATGTCCCAAGTATGTCCCAAATATGTCCAAAGTATGTCCCAAGTATGTCCCAAGTATGTCCCAAGTATGTCCCAAGTATGTCCCAAGTATGTCCCAAGTATGTCCCAAGTATGTCCCAAGTATGTCCTAAGTATGTCCCAAATATGTCTCAAGTATGTCCCAAGTATGTCCCAAGTATGTCCCAAGTATGTCCCAAGTATGTCCCAAGTATGTCCCAAGTATGTCTCAAGTATGTCCCAAGTATGTCCTAAGTATGTCCCAAGTATGTCCCAAGTATGTCCCAAGTATGTCCCAAATGTCCCAAGTATGTCCCAAGCATGTCCCAAATATGTCCCAAGTATGTCCTAAGTATGTCCCAAGTATGTCCCAAGTATGTCCCAAGTATGTCCCAAATATTTCCCAAATATGTCCAAAGTATGTTCCAAGTATGTCCTAAGTATGTCCCAAGTATGTCCCAAGTATGTCCCAAGTATGTCCCAAGTATGTCCCAAGTATGTCCTAAGTATGTCCCAAATATGTCCCAAGTATGTCCCAAGTATGTCCTAAATATGTCCCAAGTATGTCCCAAGTATGTCCCAAGTATGTCCTAAGTATGTCCCAAACATGTCCCAAGTATGTCCCAAGTATGTCCCAAGTATGTCCCAAGTATGTCCCAAGTATGTCCCAAGTATGTCCCAAGTATGTCCCAAGTATGTCCCAAGTATGTCCCAAGTATGTCCCAAGCATGTCCCAAGTATGTCCCAAGTATGTCCCAAATATGTCCAAAGTATGTCCCAAGTATGTCCCAAGTATGTCCCAAGTATGTCCCAAGCATGTCCTAAATATGTCCAAAGTATGTCCCAAGTATGTCCTAAGTATGTCCCAAATATGTCCCAAGTATGTCCCAAGTATGTCCCAAGTATGTCCCAAGTATGTCCCAAGTATGTCCCAAGTATGTCCCAAGTATGTCCCAAGTATGTCCCAAGTATGTCCCAAGTATGTCCCTAGTATGTCCCAAGTATGTCCCAAGTATGTCCCAAGTATGTCCCAAGTATGTCCCAAGTATGTCCCAAGTATGTCCCAAGTATGTCCTAAGTATGTCCCAAAGTATGTCCCAAGTATGTCCCAAGTATGTCCCAAGTATGTCCCAAACATGTCCCAAGTATGTCCCAAGTATGTCCCAAGTATGTCCCAAGTATGTCCCAAGTATGTCCCAAGTATGTCCCAAGTATGTCCCAAGTATGTCCCAAGTATGTCCCAAGTATGTCCCAAGCATGTCCCAAGTATGTCCCAAAGTATGTCCCGAAACACAGGCAGCCAAGATGTCCCAAAAGGTATGTCCAAAGTATGTCCCAAATATCGTCCCAAGTATGTCCCAAGTATGTCCCGACAAGTATCTCCCAAGTATTGTCCTCAAACGTCCCAAGTATGTCCCAAATATGTCCCAAGTATGTCCCAAGTATGTCCCAAGTATGTCCCAACATGTCCCAAGTCCGGCATGTCCCAAATATGTCCTAAGTATGTCCCAAGTATGTCCCAAGTATGTCCCAAATATGTCCCAAGTATGTCCTAAGTATGTCCCAAGTATGTCCCAAGTATGTCCTAAGTATGTCCCAAGTATGTCCCAAGTATGTCCCAAGTATGTCCCAAGTATGTCCCAAGTATGTCCCAAGTATGTCCCAAGGATGTCCCAAGTATGTCCCAAGTATGTCCCAAGTATGTCCCAAGTATGTCCCAAGTATGTCTCAAGTATGTCCCAAGTATGTCCCAAGTATGTCCCAAGTATGTCCCAAGTATGTCCCAAGTATGTCCCAAGTATGTCCCAAGTATGTCCCAAGTATGTCCCAAGTATGTCCCAAGTATGTCCCAAGTATGTCCCAAGTATGTCCCAAGTATGTCCTAAGTATGTCCCAAGTATGTCCCAAGTATGTCCTAAGTATGTCCCAAGTATGTCCCAAGTATGTCCCAAGTATGTCCCAAGTATGTCCCAAGTATGTCCCAAGTATGTCCCAAGTATGTCCCAAGTATGTCCCAAGTATGTCCTGCCATATGTCCCAAGTATGTCCCAAGTATGTCCCAAGTATGTCCCAAGTATGTCCCAAGTATGTCCCAAGTATGTCCTAAGTATGTCCCAAGTATGTCCCAAGTATGTCCCAAAATGTCCCAAGTATGTCCCAAGTATGTCCTAAGTATGTCCCAAATATGTCCCAAGTATGTCCCAAATATGTCCCAAGTATGTCCCAAGTATGTCCCAAGTATGTCCCAAGTATGTCCCAAGTATGTCCCAAGTATGTCCCAAGTATGTCCCAAGTATGTCCCAAGTATGTCCTAAGTATGTCCCAAGTATGTCCCAAATATGTCCCAAGTATGTCCCAAGTATGTCCCAAGTATGTCCCAAGTATGTCCCAAATATGTCCCAAGTATGTCCCAAAAATGTCCCAAGTATGTCCCAAGTATGTCCCAAGTATGTCCCAAGTATGTCCCAAGTATGTCCCAAGTATGTCCCAAGTATGTCCCAATTGTCCCAAGTATGTCCCAAGTATGTCCCAAGTATGTCCCAAATATGTCCCAAGTATGTCCCAAGTATGTCCCAAGTATGTCCCAAAATGTCCCAAGTATGTCCCAAGTATGTCCCAAGTATGTCCCAAATATGTCCAAGTATGTCCCAAGTATGTCCCAAGTATGTCCCAAGTATGTCCCAAGTATGTCCCAAGCATGTCCCAAGTATGTCCCAAATATGTCCCAAATATGTCCCAAGTATGTCCCAAGTATGTCCCAAGTATGTCCCAAGTATGTCCCAAGTATGTCCCAAATATGTCCCAAGTATGTCCCAAGTATGTCCCAAGTATGTCCCAAGTATGTCCTAAGTATGTCCCAAGTATGTCCCAAGTATGTCCCAAGTATGTCCCAAATATGTCCCAAGTATGTCCCAAGTATGTCCCAAGTATGTCCCAAGTATGTCCCAAGTATGTCCCAAGTATGTCCCAAGTATGTCCCAAGTATGTCCCAAGTATGTCCCAAAGGATGTCCCAAGTATGTCCCAAGTATGTCCCAAGTATGTCCCAAGTATGTCCCAAGTATGTCCCAACTATGTCCCAAGTATGTCCCAAGTATGTCCCAAGTATGTCCCAAGTATGTCCCAAGTATGTCCCAAGTATGTCCCAAGTATGTCCCAAGTATGTCCCAAGCATGTCCCAAGTATGTCCCAAGTATGTCCCAAGTATGTCCCAAGTATGTCAAAAATGTCCCAAGCATGTCCCAAGTATGTCCCAAGTATGTCCCAAATATGTCCAAAGTATGTCCCAAGTATGTCCCAAGTATGTCCCAAGTATGTCCCAAGCATGTCCCAAATATGTCCAAAGTATGTCCCAAGTATGTCCCAAGTATGTCCCAAGTATGTCCCAAGTATGTCCCAAGTATGTCCCAAGTATGTCCCAAGTATGTCCCAAGTATGTCCCAAGTATGTCCCAAGTATGTCCCAAGTATGTCCCAAGTATGTCCCAAGTATGTCCCAAGTATGTCCCAAGTATGTCCCAAGTATGTCCCAAGTATGTCCCAAGTATGTCCCAAGTATGTCCCAAGTATGTCCCAAGTATGTCCCAAGTATGTCCCAAGTATGTCCCAAGTATGTCCCAAGCATGTCCCAAGTATGTCCCAAGTATGTCCCAAGTATGTCCCAAATATGTCCCAAGTATGTCCCAAGTATGTCCCAAGTATGTCCCAAGTATGTCCCAAGTATGTCCCAAGTATGTCCAAAGTATGTCCAAAGTATGTCCCAAGTATGTCCCAAGTAGTCCCAAGTATGTCCCAAGTATGTCCCAAATATGTCCCAAGTATGTCCCAAGTATGTCCCAAGTATGTCCCAAGTATGTCCCAAGTATGTCCCAAGTATGTCCCAAGTATGTCCAAAGTATGTCCCAAGTATGTCCCAAGTATGTCCCAAGTATGTCCCAAATATGTCCCAAATATGTCCCAAGTATGTCCAAAGTATGTCCCAAGTATGTCCCAAGTATGTCCCAAGTATGTCCCAAGTATGTCCCAAGTATGTCCCAAGTATGTCCCAAGTATGTCCCAAGTATGTCCCAAGTATGTCCCAAATATGTCCCAAGCATGTCCCAAGTATGTCCCAAGTATGTCCCAAGTATGTCCTAAGTATGTCCCAAGTATGTCCCAAATATGTCCCAAGTATGTCCCAAGCATGTCCCAAGTATGTCCCAAGTATGTCCAAAGTATGTCCCAAGTATGTCCCAAGTATGTCCCAAGTATGTCCCAAGTATGTCCCAAGTATGTCCCAAGTATGTCCAAAGTATGTCCCAGGTATGTCCAAAGTATGTCCCAAACATGTCCCAAGTATGTCCCAAGTATGTCCCAAGTATGTCCCAAGTATGTCCCAAGTATGTCCCAAGTATGTCCCAAGTATGTCCCAAGTATGTCCCAAGTATGTCCCAAGTATGTCCCAAGTATGTCCCAAGTATGTCCAAAGTATGTCCCAGGTATGTCCATAGTATGTGCCAAGCATGTCCCAAGTATGTCCCAAGTATACCCAAGTATGTCCCAAGTATGTCCCAAGTATGTCCCAAGTATGTCCCAAGTATGTCCCAAGTATGTCCCAAGTATGTCCCAAGTATGTCCCAAGTATGTCCCAAGTATGTCCCAAGTATGTCCCAAGTATGTCCCAAGTATGTCCCAAGTATGTCCCAAGTATGTCCCAAGTATGTCCCAAGTATGTCCCAAGTATGTCCCAAATATGTCCCAAGTATGTCCCAAGTATGTCCCAAGTATGTCCCAAGTATGTCCCAAGTATGTCCCAAATATGTCCCAAGTATGTCCCAAGTATGTCCCAAATATGTCCCAAAGCCCAAATGTCCCAAGTATGTCCCAAGTATGTCCCAAATATGTCCCAAGTATGTCCCAAGTATGTCCCAAGTATGTCCCAAGTATGTCCCAAGTATGTCCCAAATATGTCCCAAGTATGTCCCAAGTATGTCCTAGTGTCCCAAGTATGTCCCAAGTATGTCCCAAGTATGTCCTTATGTCCCAAGTATGTCCCAAGTATGTCCCAAATATGTCCCAAGTATGTCCCAAATATGTCCCAAGTATGTCCCAAGTATGTCCCAAATATGTCCCAAGTATGTCCAAAGGATGTCCCAAGTATGTCCCAAGTATGTCCCAAGTATGTCCCAAGTATGTCCCAAGTATGTCCCAAGTATGTCCCAAGTATGTCCCAAGTATGTCCCAAATATGTCCCAAGCATGTCCCAAGTATGTCCCAAGTATGTCCCAAGTATGTCCCAAATATGTCCCAAGTATGTCCCAAATATGTCCCAAGTATGTCCCAAGTATGTCCCAAGTATGTCCCAAGTATGTCCCAAGTATGTCCCAAGTATGTCCCAAGTATGTCCTAAGTATGTCCCAAGTATGTCCCAAGTATGTCCCAAGTATGTCCCAAGTATGTCCCAAGTATGTCCCAAACATGTCCCAAATATGTCCCAAGTATGTCCCAAGTATGTCCCAAGTATGTCCCAAGTATGTCCCAAGTATGTCCCAAATATGTCCCAAATATGTCCCAAAGTCCCAAAGTATGTCCCAAGTATGTCCCAAGTATGTCCCAAGTATGTCCCAAGTATGTCCCAAATATGTCCCAAGTATGTCCCAAGTATGTCCCAAGTATGTCCCAAGTATGTCCCAAGTATGTCCCAAATATGTCCCAAGTATGTCCCAAATGTCCAATGTCCCAAGTATGTCCCAAGTATGTCCCAAGTATGTCCCAAATATGTCCCAAGTATGTCCCAAGTATGTCCCAATGTCCCAAGTATGTCCCAAGTATGTCCCAAGTATGTCCCAAGTATGTCCCAAGTATGTCCCAAGTATGTCCCAAACATGTCCCAAATATGTCCCAAGTATGTCCTAAGTATGTCCCAAATATGTCCCAAGTATGTCCCAAGTATGTCCCAAGTATGTCCCAAATATGTCCCAAGTATGTCCCAAGTATGTCCCAAGTATGTCCCAAGTATGTCCCAAGTATGTCCCAAAGTATGTCCCAAGTATGTCCCAAGTATGTCCTAAGTATGTCCCAAGTATGTCCCAAGTATGTCCTAAGTATGTCCCAAATATGTCCCAAGTATGTCCCAAATATGTCCCAAGTATGTCCCAAGCATGTCCCAAGTTTGTCCCAAATATGTATCATGTATGTCCCAAGTATGTCCTCAGTATGTCCCAAATATGTCCCAAGTATGTCCCAAGTGTGTCCCAAGTATGTCCCAAACATGTCCCAAATATGTAACAAGTATGTCCCAAATATGTCCCAAGTATGTCCCAAGTATGTCCCAAGTATGTCCCAAGTATGTCCCAAGCATGTCCCAAATATGTCCAAAGTATGTCCCAAGTATGTCCTAAGTATGTCCCAAATATGTCCCAAGTATGTCCCAAGTATGTCCCAAATATGTCCCAAGTATGTCCCAAGTATGTCCCAAGTATGTCCCAAGTATGTCCCAAGTATGTCCCAATATGTCCCAAAGTATGTCCCAAGTATGTCCCAAGTATGTCCCAAATATGTCTCAAGTATGTCCCAAGTATGTCCCAAGTATGTCCCAAGTATGTCCCAAATATGTCCCAAGTATGTCCCAAATATGTCCCAAGTATGTCCCAAATATGTCCCAAGTATGTCCCAAGCATGTCCCAAGTAAGTCCCAAATATGTCTCAAGTATGTCCCAAGTATGTCCTAAGTATGTCCCAAGTATGTCCCAAGTATGTCCCAAAAATGTCCCAAGTATGTCCCAAGTATGTCCCAAGTATGTCCCAAATATGTCCCAAGTATGTCCCATGTCCCAAGTATGTCCCAAGTATGTCCAAAGTATGTCCCAAGTATGTCCCAAATATGTCCCAAGTATGTCCCAAGGATGTCCCAAGTATGTCCCAAGTATGTCCCAAGTATGTCCCAAGTATGTCCCAAATATGTCCAAAGTATGTCCCAAGTATGTCCCAAGTATGTCCCAAATATGTCTCAAGTATGTCCCAAGTATGTCCCAAGTATGTCCCAAGTATGTCCTAAGTATGTCCCAAATATGTCCCAAGTATGTCCCAAATATGTCCCAAGTATGTCCCAAGCATGTCCCAAGTTAGTCCCAAATATGTCTCATGTATGTCCCAAGTATGTCCTAAGTATGTCCCAAGTATGTCCCAAGTATGTCCCAAAAATGTCCCAAGTATGTCCCAAGCATGTCCCAAGTATGTCCCAAATATGTCTCAAGTATGTCCCAAGTATGTCCCAAGTATGTCCCAAGTATGTCCCAAATATGTCCCAAGTATGTCCCAAGTATGTCCCAAGTATGTCCCAAGTATGTCCCAAGTATGTCCCAAGTATGTCCCAAGTATGTCCCAAGTATGTCCCAAGTATGTCCCAAGTATGTCCCAAGTATGTCCCAAGTATGTCCTAAGTATGTCCCAAGTATGTCCCAAGTATGTCCCAAGTATGTCCCAAGTATGTCCCAAGTATGTCCCAAGTATGTCCCAAATATGTATCAAGTATGTCCCAAGTATGTCCCCAGTATGTCCCAAATATGTCCCAAGTATGTCCCAAGTATGTCCCAAGTATGTCCAAAGTATGTCCCAAGTATGTCCCAAGTATGTCCCAAGTATGTCCCAAGTATGTCCCAAATATGTCTCAAGTATGTCCCAAGTATGTCCCAAGTATGTCCCAAGTATGTCCCAAGTATGTCCCAAATATGTCCCAAGTATGTCCCAAATATGTCCCAAGTATGTCCCAAGTATGTCCCAAGTATGTCCCAAGTATGTCCCAAAATGTCCCAAGTATGTCCCAAGTATGTCCCAAGTATGTCCAAAGTATGTCCCAAGTATGTCCCAAGTATGTCCCAAGTATGTCCCAAGTATGTCCCAAGTATGTCCCAAGTATGTCCCAAGTATGTCCCAAGTATGTCCCAAGTATGTCCCAAGTATGTCCCAAGTATGTCCCAAGTATGTCCCAAGTATGTCCCAAGTATGTCCCAAGTATGTCCCAAATATGTCCCAAGTATGTCCCAAATATGTCCAAAGTATGTCCCAAGTATGTCCCAAGTATGTCCCAAGTATGTCCCAAGTATGTCCAAAGTATGTCCCAACTATGTCCCAAGTATGTCCCAAGTATGTCCCAAGTATGTCCCAAGTATGTCCCAAGTATGTCCCAAGTAATGTCCCAAGTATGTCCCAAGTATGTCCCAAATATGTCCCAAGTATGTCCCAAGTATGTCCCAAGTATGTCCCAAGTATGTCCCAAGTATGTCCCAAGTATGTCCCAAGTATGTCCCAAATATGTCCCAAGTATGTCCCAAGTATGTCCCAAGTATGTCCCAAGTATGTCCCAAGTATGTCCCAAGTATGTCCCAAGTATGTCCCAAATATGTCCCAAGTATGTCCCAAGTATGTCCCAAATATGTACCAAGTATGTCCCAAGTATGTCCCAAATATGTCCCAAGTATGTCCCAAGTATGTCCCAAATATGTCCCAAGTATGTCTCAAATATGTCCCAAGTATGTCCCAAGTATGTCCCAAGTATGTCCCAAGTATGTCCCAAGTATGTCCCAAATATGTCCCAAGTATGTCCCAAGTATGTCCCAAGTATGTCCCAAATATGTCCAAAGTATGTCCCAAGTATGTCCCAAGTATGTCCCAAGTATGTCCCAAGTATGTCCTAAGTATGTCCCAAATATGTCTCAAGTATGTCCCAAGTATGTCCCAAATATGTCCTAAGTATGTCCAAGTATGTCCCAAGTATGTCCCAAATATGTCCCAAGTATGTCCCAAGTATGTCCTATGTCAAGTATGTCCCAAGTATGTCCCAAGTATGTCCCAAGTATGTCCCAAGTATGTCCCAAGTATGTCCCAAGCATGTCCCAAATATGTCCCAAGTATGTCCTAAGTATGTCCCAAATATGTCCCAAGTATGTCCCAAGTATGTCCCAAGTATATCCCAAATATTTCCCAAATATGTCCAAAGTATGTTCCAAGTATGTCCCTAGTATGTCTCAAGTATGTCCCAAGCATGTCCTAAATATGTCCAAAGTATGTCCCAAGAATGTCCCAAGGATGTCCCAAGTATGTCCTAAGTATGTCCCAAAGTATGTCCCAAGTATGTCTTAAGTATGTCCCAAATATGTCGCAAGTATGTCCCAAGTATGTCCCAAGTATGTCCCAAGTATGTCCCAAATATGTCCCAAGTATGTCCAAAGGATGTCCCAAGTATGTCCCTAGTATGTCCCAAGTATGTCCCAAGCATGTCCCAATATGTCCCAAGTATGTCCCAAGTATGTCCCAAGTATGTCCCAAGTATGTCCCAAGTATGTCCCAAGTATGTCCCAAGTATGTCCCAAGTAAGTCCCAAATATGTCCCAAGTATGTCCCAAGTATGTCCCAAGTATGTCCCAAAGTATGTCCCAAGTATGTCCCAAGTATGTCCCAAGTATGTCCCAAGTATGTCCCAAGTATGTCCCAAGTATGTCCCAAATATGTCCCAAGTATGTCCAAAGGATGTCCCAAGTATGTCCCTAGTATGTCCCAAGTATGTCCCAAGCATGTCCTTAATATGTCCAAAGTATGTCCCAAGTATGTCCCAAATATGTCCCAAGTATGTCCCAAGTATGTCCCAAGTATGTCCCAAGTATGTCCCAAGTATGTCCCAAGTATGTCCTAAGTATGTCCCAAGTATGTCCCAAGTATGTCCCAAATATGTCCCAAATATGTCCCAAGTATGTCCCAAGTATGTCCCAAGTATGTCCCAAATATGTCCCAAGTATGTCCCAAGTATGTCCCAAGTCCCAAGTATGTCCCAAGTATGTCCCAAATATGTCCCAAGTATGTCCCAAGTATGTCCCAAATATGTCCCAAGTATGTCCCAAGTATGTCCCAAGTATGTCCCAAGTATATCTCCCAAGTATGTCCCAAGTATGTCCCAAGTATGTCCCAAGTATGTCCCAAGTATGTCCCAAGTATGTCCTAAGTATGTCCCAAGTATGTCCCAAGTATGTCCCAAGTATGTCCCAAGTATGTCCCAAGTATGTCCCAAGTATGTCCCAAATATGTCCATGTATGTCCCAAGTATGTCCTCAGTATGTCCCAAGTATGTCCCAAGTATGTCCCAAATATGTCCCAAGTATGTCCCAAGTATGTCCCAAGTATGTCCCAAGTATGTCCCAAATATGTCCAAAGTATGTCCCAAGTATGTCCCAAGTATGTCCCAAGTATGTCCCAAGTATGTCCCAAATATGTCCCAAGTATGTCCCAAGTATGTCCCAAGTATGTCCCAAGTATGTCCCAAGTATGTCCCAAGTATGTCCCAAGTATGTCCCAAATATGTCCCAAGTATGTCCAAAGGATGTCCCAAGAATGTCCCAAGTATGTCCCAAGTATGTCCCAAGTATGTCCTAAATATGTCCCAAGTATGTCCCAAGTATGTCCCAAGTATGTCCCAAGTATGTCCCAAATATGTCCCAAGTATGTCCCAAGTATGTCCCAAGTATGTCCCAAGTATGTCCTAAGTATGTCCCAAATATGTCCCAAGTATGTCCCAAATATGTCCCAAGTATGTCCCAAGTATGTCCCAAACATGTCCCAAATATGTCCCAAGTATGTCCCAAATATGTCCCAAGTATGTCCCAAGTATGTCCCAAGTATGTCCCAAGTATGTCCCAAGTATGTCCCAAATATGTCCAAAGTATGTCCCAAGTATGTCCCAAGTATGTCCCAAGTATGTCCCAAGTATGTCCCAAGTATGTCCCAAGTATGTCCCAAGTATGTCCCAAGTATGTCCCAAGTATGTCCCAAGTATGTCCCAAATATGTCCCAAGTATGTCCCAAATATGTCCCAAGTATGTCCCAAGTGTCCCAAGTATGTCCCAAGTATGTCCCAAGTATGTCCCAAGTATGTCCCAAGTATGTCCCAACTATGTCCCAAGTATGTCCCAAATATGTCCCAAGTATGTCCCAAGTATGTCCCAAGTATGTCCCAAGTATGTCCCAAGTATGTCCCAAGTATGTCCCAAGTATGTCCAAGTATGTCCCAAGTATGTCCCAAGTATGTCCCAAATATGTCCCAAGTATGTCCCAAGTATGTCCCAAATATGTCCCAAGTATGTCCCAAGTATGTCCCAAGTATGTCCCAAGTATGTCCCAAGTATGTCCCAAGTATGTCCAAAGTATGTCCCAAATATGTTCCAAGTATGTCCCAAGTATGTCCCAAGTATGTCCCAAGTATGTCCCAAGTATGTCCCAAATATGTCCCAAGTATGTCCCAAGTATGTCCCAAATATGTCCCAAGTATGTCCCAAATATGTCCCAAGTATGTCCTAAGTATGTCCCAAGTATGTCCCAAGTATGTCCCAAATATGTCCCAAGTATGTCCCAAATATGTCCCAAGTATGTCCCAAGTATGTCCCAAGTATGTCCCAAATATGTCCCAAAGTATGTCCCAAATATGTCCCAAGTATGTCCCAAGTATGTCCTAAGTATGTCCCAAGTATGTCCCAAGTATGTCCCAAGTATGTCCCAAGTATGTCCCAACTATGTCCCAAATATGTCCCAAGTATGTCCCAAGTATGTCCCAAGTATGTCCCAAGTATGTCCCAAGTATGTCCCAAGTATGTCCCAAGTATGTCCCAAATATGTCCCAAGTATGTCCCAAGTATGTCCCAAGTATGTCCCAAGCATGTCCCAAATATGTCCCAAGTATGTCCTAAGTATGTCCCAAATATGTCCCAAGTATGTCCCAAGTATGTCCCAAGTATGTCCCAAATATGTCCCAAA
Source organism: Lordiphosa clarofinis (assembly GCA_018904275.1). Taxonomy (NCBI): domain Eukaryota; kingdom Metazoa; phylum Arthropoda; class Insecta; order Diptera; family Drosophilidae; genus Lordiphosa; species Lordiphosa clarofinis. The sequence goes on along the minus strand of JAEIGQ010000385.1, from coordinate 54,146 downwards.
TATGTCCCAAGTATGTCCCAAGTATGTCCCAAGTATGTCCCAAGTATGTCCCAAGTATGTCCCAAATATGTCCCAAATATGTCCCAAGAATGTCCCAAGGATGTCCCAAGTATGTCCCAAGTATGTCCCAAGTATGTCCCAAGTATGTCCCAAAGTATGTCCCAAATATGTCCCAAGTATGTCCCAAGTATGTCCCAAGTATGTCCCAAGTATGTCCCAAAATATGTCCCAAGTATGTCCCAAGTATGTCCAAAGTATGTCCCAAGTATGTCCCAAGTATGTCCCAAGTATGTCCCAAGTATGTCCCAAATATGTCCCAAGTATGTCCCAAGTATGTCCCAAGTATGTCCCAACTATGTCCCAAGTATGTCCCAAGTATGTCCCAACTATGTCCCAAATATGTCCCAAGTATGTCCCAAGTATGTCCCAAGTATGTCCCAAGTATGTCCCAAACATGTCCCAAATATGTCCCAAGTATGTCCCAAGTATGTCCCAAGTATGTCCCAAGCATGTCCCAAATATGTCCCAAGTATGTCCCAAGTATGTCCAAAGTATGTCCCAAGTATGTCCCAAGTATGTCCCAAGTATGTCCCAAGTATGTCCCAAGTATGTCCCAAGTATGTCCCAAGTATGTCCCAAGTATGTCCCAAATATGTCCCAAGTATGTCCCAAGTATGTCCCAAATATGTCCCAAGTATGTCCCAAGTATGTCCCAAGTATGTCCCAAGTATGTCCCAAGTATGTCCCAAAGTATGTCCCAAGTATGTCCCAAGTATGTCCCAAGTATGTCCCAAGTATGTCCCAAATATGTCCCAAGTATGTCCCAAGTATGTCCCAAGTATGTCCCAAGTATGTCCCAAGTATGTCCCAAGTATGTTCCAAGTATGTCCCAAGTATGTCCCAAGTATGTCCCAAGTATGTCCCAAGTATGTCCCAAATATGTCCCAAGTATGTCCCAAGTATGTCCCAAGGATGTCCCAAGTATGTCCCAAGTATGTCCCAAATATGTCCCAAGTATGTCCCAAATATGTCCCAAGTATGTCCCAAGTATGTCCCAAGTATGTCCCAAATATGTCCCAAGTATGTCCCAAGTATGTCCCAAGTATGTCCCAAATATGTCCCAAGTATGTCCCAAGTATGTCCCAAGTATGTCCCAAACATGTCCCAAGTATGTCCCAAGTATGTCCCAAATATGTCCAAAGTATGTCCCAAGTATGTCCCAAGTATGTCCCAAGTATGTCCCAAGTATGTCCCAAGCATGTCCCAAATATGTCCCAAAGTATGTCCCAAGTATGTCCCAAGTATGTCCCAAATATGTCCCAAGTATGTCCCAAGTATGTCCCAAGTATGTTCCAAATATGTCCCAAGTATGTCCCAAAGGATGTCCCAAGTATGTCCCAAAGGATGTCCCAAGTATGTCCCAAGTATGTCCCAAGTATGTCCCAAGTATGTCCCAAATATGTCCCAAGATGTCCCAAGTATGTCCCAAGTATGTCCCAAGTATGTCCCAAGAATGTCCCAAGTATGTCCCAAGTATGTCCCAAGTATGTCCCAAGTATGTCCCAAGTATGTCCCAAGTATGTCCCAAGTATGTCCCAAGTATGTCCCAAATATGTCCCAAGAATGTCCCAAGTATGTCCCAAGTATGTCCCAAATATGTCTCAAGTATGTCCCAAGTATGTCCCAAGTATGTCCCAAGTATGTCCCAAGTATGTCCCAAAAATGTCCCAAGTATGTCCCAAGTATGTCCCAAGTATGTCCCAAGTATGTCCCAAGTATGTCCCAAGTATGTCCCAAATATGTCCCAAGTATGTCCCAAGTATGTCCCAAGTATGTCCCAAGTATGTCCCAAGTATGTCCCAAGTATGTCCCAAGTATGTCCCAAGTATGTCCCAAGTATGTCCCAAGTATGTCCCAAGTATGTCCCAAATATGTCCTAAGTATGTCCAAAGTATGTCCCAAGTATGTCCCAAGTATGTCCCAAGTATGTCCCAAGTATGTCCTATGTAAGTGTCCCAAGTATGTCCCAAGTATGTCCCAAGTATGTCCCAAGTATGTCCCAAATATGTCCCAAGTATGTCCCAAGTATGTCCCAAGTATGTCCCAAATATGTCCCAAGTATGTCCCAAGTATGTCCCAAGTATGTCCCAAGTATGTCCCAAGTATGTCCCAAGTATGTCCCAAGTATGTCCCAAGTATGTCCCAAATATAGTCCCAAGTATGTCCCAAGTATGTCCCAAATATGTCCCAAGTATGTCCCAAGTATGTCCCAAGTATGTCCCAAGTATGTCTCAAGTATGTCCCAAGTATGTCCCAAGTATGTCCCAAGTATGTCCCAAGTATGTCCCAAATATGTCCCAAGTATGTCCCAAGTATGTCCCAAATATGTCCCAAGTATGTCCCAAATATGTCCCAAGTATGTCCCAAGTATGTCCCAAATATGTCCCAAGTATGTCCCAAGTATGTCCCAAATATGTCCCAAGTATGTCCCAAGTATGTCCTCAAATATGTCCCAAATATGTCCCAAGTATGTCCCAAGTATGTCCCAAGTATGTCCCAAGTATGTCCCAAGTATGTCCCAAATATGTCCAAAGTATGTCCCAAGTATGTCCCAAGTATGTCCCAAGTATGTCTCAAGTATGTCCCAAGTATGTCCCAAGTATGTTCCAAATATGTCCCAAGTATGTCCCAAGGATGTCCCAAGTATGTCCCAAGTATGTCCCAAGTATGTTCCAAGTATGTCCCAAGTATGTCCCAAGTATGTCCCAAGTAGAGGTGGGCGCGGGCCTGTATTTTGAGGCCCGGGCCCGCACGAACACGAACTCTTTTTTGAGAGGCCCGGCCCGGCCCAACACGAAACTTTTTCACCAAGGCCCGGGCCCGGCCCGGCCCGGCCCGGCACGAAACTTAATTTTTTCTAAATTTGAGCTTTTTAGCCTAGTGCGTTTTTCATTTAAAACATGGCCCGATGTTGAAAAAAGCCTTTCGCTCGTAGACGAACTGGCGGGAATAGCCAGAATGGTCCGAGCTAATTTGGGAAGGTATTTTAAGTCCCTTGCATTTTTCCAGAATTCTAAAATATGTGTGCCAGGAGCTGCTGGATAGGCCAAATATTTGTCAAGCTCTATGTCGATAGCGTTTTTCTCAACTTTTCGTTTTTTTATATAACTTAAGTCTAAAAATTCAGCAAACATTCCATTTTCGGAATTATTTGGGTTTATGTTATTAGTTATATCATCAACGCTACTATATTCATGATCCCCTATAAATTCGGAGAGCATTGCTTTTACCGTAGCTAACACATTATCTCTTTTTTCCTCTGAGAGGAAATTCATCTCTCTATAAGGAGGGTTCAAGAAAAGCCCAACCAAATGAGCGATTGCCGGAAGAAACCTTTTTTCTAATGCGCTTAGGGTCATTGTTTTAAACTCAGTTATTATTTGGGAATCAAGTGTGCTAGTTCTGCAAAGTTTACATAATTTTTCTGACCACAATGCAAATATTTGCAAATATTGCAAAGTTTTATCAATTTCACAATAGGACGCCAATTTTGAATTAGTGGTGAGCAAACAAGTAAAATAGTATAAGCAAATCGATAGTAGTATCGATAAACAATTAAAATGCGATAAATGGCGGTTCTAATTCGAGCATAAACAAAAATAGCGCGAACAAATCAAAATTGTTTTCGGGCCTATTTCGGGCTTGTACGGGCCTATTTCGGGCTTTTACGGGCCGGGCCTTTTTGCTAAGGCCCGGGCCCGCACGAAGCCCGCACGAATCTTAATTTTAAGGCCCGGGCCCGCTCCGGGCCTGTGTAAGCCCGCGGGCCACGAAAAAAAGCCCGGCCCGCGCCCACCTCTAGTCCCAAGTATGTCCCAAATATGTCCCAAGTATGTCCCAAGTATGTCCCAAGTATGTCCCAAGTATGTCCCAAGTATGTCCCAAGTATGTCCCAAGTAAGTCCCAAGTATGTCCCAAGTATGTCCCAAGTATGTCCCAAGTATGTCCCAAGTATGTCCCAAATATGTCCCAAGTATGTCCCAAGTATGTCCCAAGTATGTCCCAAGTATGTCATAATTATGTCCCAAATATCTCCCAAGTATGTCCCAAATATGTCCCATATATGTCCCAAGTATGTCCCAAGCATGTCCCAAGTATGTCCCAAGTATGTCCAAAGTATGTCCAAAGTATGTCCCAAGTATGTCCCAAGTATGTCCCAAGTATGTCCCAAATATGTCCCAAGTATGTCCCAAGTATGTCCCAAGTATGTCCCAAGTATGTCCCAAGTATGTCCCAAGTATGTCCCAAGTATGTCCCAAGTATGTCCCAAGTATGTCCCAAGTATGTCCCAAATATGTCCCAAGTATGTCCCAAGTTTGTCCCAAGTATGTCCCAAGTATGTCCCAAGTATGTCCCAAGTATGTCCCAAGTATGTCCCAAGTATGTCCCAAATATGTCTCAAGTATGTCCCAAGTATGTCCCAAGTATGTCCCAAGTATGTCCCAAGTATGTCCCAAGTATATCCAAAATATGTCCCAAGTATGTCCAAGTATGTCCAAGTATGTCCCAAGTATGTCCCAAGTATGTCCCAAGTATGTCCCAAGTATGTCCTAAGTATGTCCCAAGTATGTCCCAAGTATGTCCCAAAATGTCTCATGTATGTCCCAAGTATGTCCTAAGTATGTCCCAAAATGTCCTAAGGATGTCCCAAAAATGTCCCAAGTATGTCCCAAACATGTCCCAAGTATGTCCCAAGTATGTCCCAAGTATGTCCCAAATATGTCCCAAGTATGTCCCAAGTATGTCCCAAGTATGTCCCATGTATGTCCCAAGTATGTCCCAAATATGTACCCAGTATGTCCCAAGTATGTCCCAAGTATGTCCCAAGTATGTCCCAAGTATGTCCCAAATATATCCCAAATATGTCCCAAGTATGTCCCAAGTATGTCCCAAGTATGTCCCAAGTATGTCCCAAGTATGTCCTAAGTATGTCCCAAGTATGTCTCAAGATTGTCCCAAATTTGTCTCAAGTATGTCCCAAGTATGTCCCAAGTATGTCCCAAGTATGTCCCAAATATGTCTCAAGAATGTCCCAAGTATGTCCCAAATATGTCCCAAGTATGTCCCAAGCATGTCCCAAGTATGTCCCAATATGTCCAAATATGTCCCAAGTATGTCCCAAGTATGTCCCAAGTATGTCCAAAGTATGTCCCAAACATGTCCCAAGTATGTCCCAAGTATGTCCCAAGTATGTCCCAAGTATGTCCCAAATATGTCCAAAGTATGTTCCAAGTATGTCCCTAGTATGTCTCAAGTATGTCCCAAGCATGTCCTAAATATGTCCAAAGTATGTCCCAAGAATGTCCCAAGGATGTCCCAAGTATGTCCTAAGTATGTCCCAAAGTATGTCCCAAGTATGTCTTAAGTATGTCCCAAATATGTCTCAAGTATGTCCCAAGTATGTCCCAAGTATGTCCCAAGTATGTCCCAAGTATGTCCCAAATATGTCCCAAGTATGTCCAAAGGATGTCCCAAGTATGTCCCAAGTATGTCCCAAGTATGTCCCAAGTATGTCCAAAGTATGTCCCAAGTATGTCCCAAGTATGTCCCAACTATGTCCCAAGTATGTCTCAAGTATGTCCCAACTATGTCCCAAATATGTCCCAACTATGTCCCAAGTATCTCCCAAGTATGTCCCAAGTCTGTCCCAAACATGTCCCAAATATGTCCCAAGTATGTCCCAAGTATGTCCCAAGTATGTCCCAAGTATGTCCCAAACATGTCCCAAATATGTCCCAAGTATGTCCCAAGTAGTCCCAAGTATGTCCCAGGTGTGTCCGAAGTATGTCCCAAGTATGTCCCAAATATGTCCCAAGTATGTCCCAATTATGTCCCAAGTCTGTCCCAAGTATGTCCCAAGTATGTCCCAAGTATGTCCCAAGTATGTCCCAAGTATGTCCCAAGTATGTCCCAAGTATGTCCCAAGTATGTCCCAAGTATGTTCCAAGTATGTCCCAAGTATGTCCCAAGTATGTCCCAAATATGTCCTAAGTATGTCCCAAGTATGTCCCAAGTATGTCCCAAGTATGTCCCAAATATGTCCCAAGTATGTCCCAAGTATGTCCCAAGTATGTCCCAAGTATGTCCCAAGTATGTCCCAAGTATGTCCCAAGTATGTCCCAAACATGTCCCAAATATGTCCCAAGTATGTCCTAAGTATGTCCCAAATATGTCCCAAGTATGTCCCAAGTATATCCCAAATATTTCCCAAATATGTCCAAAGTATGTCCAAAGTATGTTCCAAGTATGTCCCTAGTATGTCTCAAGTATGTCCCAAGTATGTCCTAAATATGTCCAAAGTATGTCCCAAGAATGTCCCAAGTGTGTCCCAAGTATGTCCCAAGTATGTCCCAAACATGTCCCAAATATGTCCCAAGTATGTCCCAAGTATGTCCCAAGTATGTCCCAAGTATGTCCCAAGTATGTCCCAAGTATGTCCCAAGTATGTCCCAAATATGTCCAAAGTATGTCCCAAGTATGTCCCAAGTATGTCCCAAGTATGTCCCAAGTATGTCCCAAGCATGTCCCAAATATGTCCAAAGTATGTCCCAAGTATGTCCCAAGTATGTCCCAAGTATGTCCCAAGTATGTCCCAAATATGTCTCAAGTATGTCCCAAGTATGTCCCAAATATGTCCTAAGTATGTCCAAGTATGTCCCAAGTATGTCCCAAATATGTCTCATGTATGTCCCAAGTATGTCCTATGTATGTCCCAAGTATGTCCCAAGTATGTCCCAAGTGTGTCCCAAGTATGTCCCAAACATGTCCCAAATATGTCCCAAGTATGTCCCAAGTATGTCCCAAATATGTCCCAAGTATGTCCCAAGTATGTCCCAAGTATGTCCCAAATATGTCCCAAATATGTCCCAAGTATGTTCCAAGTATGTCCCAAGTATGTCCCAAGTATGTCCCAAGAGCATGTCCCAAGTATGTCCCAAATATGTCCTAAGTATGTCCCAAATATGTCCCAAGTATGTCCCAAGTATGTCCCAAATATGTTCCAAGTATGTCCCAAGTATGTCCCAAGTATGTCCCAAACATGTCCCAAGTATGTCCCAAATATGTCCCAAGTATGTCCCAAATATGTCCCAAGTATGTCCCAAATATGTCCCAAGTATGTCCCAAGTATGTCCCAAGTATGTCCCAAATATGTCCCAAGTATGTCCCAAGTATGTCCCAAGTATGTCCCAAGTATGTCCCAAGTTGTCCCAAGTATGTCCCAAGTATGTCCCAAATGTCATGTCCCAAGTATGTCCTAAGTATGTCCCAAGTATGTCCCAAGTATGTCCCAAGTATGTCCCAAGTATGTTCCAAATATGTCCCAAGTATGTCCCAAAGGATGTCCCAAGTATGTCCCAAGTATGTCCCAAGTATGTCCCAAGTATGTCCCTAATATGTCCCAAGTATGTCCCAAGTATGTCCCAAGTATGTCCCAAGTATGTTCCAAGTATGTCCCAAGTATGTCCCAAGTATGTCCTAAGTATGTCCCAAATATGTCCCAAGTATGTCCCAAATATGTCCCAAGTATGTCCCAAGTATGTCCCAAGTATGTTCCAAATATGTCTCATGTATGTCCCAAGTATGTCCCAAGTATGTCCCAAGTATGTCCCAAGTATGTTCCAAAATGTCCCAAGTATGTCCCAAGTATGTCCCAAGTATGTCCCAAATATGTCCAAGTATGTCCCAAGTATGTCCCAAGTATGTTCCAAGTATGTCCCAAGTATGTTCCAAGTATGTCCCAAATATGTCCCAAGTCAAGTATGTCCCAAGTATGTCCCAAATATGTCCCAAGTATGTCCCAAGTATGTCCCAAGTATGTCCCAAGTATGTCCAAAGTATGTCCCAAGTATGTCCCAAGTATGTCCCAAGTATGTCCCAAGTATGTCCCAAGTATGTCCCAAGTATGTCCCAAGTATGTCCCAAGTATGTCCCAAGTATGTCCCAAATATGTCCCAAGTATGTCCCAAATATGTCCCAAGTATGTCCCAAGTATGTCCCAAGTATGTCCCAAATATGTCTCAAGTATGTCCCAAGTATGTCCCAAGTATGTCCCAAGTATGTCCCAAGTATGTCCCAAGTATGTCCCAAGTATGTCCCAAGTATGTCCCAAGTATGTCCCAAATATGTCTCAAGTATGTCCCAAGTATGTCCCAAGTATGTCCCAAGTATGTCCCAAATATGTCCCAAGTATGTCCCAAGTATGTCCCAAGTATGTCCCAAGTATGTCCCAAGTATGTCCCAAGTATGTCCAAAATATGTCCCAAGTATGTCCCAAGTATGTCCCAAATATGTCCCAAGTATGTCCCAAATATGTCCCAAGTATGTCCCAAGTATGTCCCAAGTATGTCCCAAGTATGTCCCAAGTATGTCCCAAGTATGTCCTAAGTATGTCCCAAGTATGTCCCAAGTATGTCCCAAGTATGTCCCAAGTATGTCCCAAATATGTCCCAAGTATGTCCCAAGTATGTCCCAAAAATGTCCCAAGTATGTCCCAAAAATGTCCCAAGTATGTCCCAAGTATGTCCCAAGTATGTCCCAAGTATGTCCCAAGTATGTCCCAAGTATGTCCCAAGTATGTCCCAAGTATGTCCCAAGTATGTCCCAAATATGTCCCAAGTATGTCCCAAATATGTCCCAAGTATGTCCCAAGTATGTCCCAAGTATGTCCCAAATATGTCCCAAGTATGTCCCAAATATGTCCCAAGTATGTCCCAAGTATGTCCCAAGTATGTCCCAAATATGTCCCAAGTATGTCCCAAGTATGTCCCAAGTATGTCTCAAGTATGTCCCAAATATGTCTCAAGTATGTCCCAAGTATGTCCCAAGTATGTCCCAAATATGTCCCAAGTATGTCCTAAGTATGTCCCAAGTATGTCCCAAGTATGTCCCAAGTATGTCCCAAGTATGTTCCAAGTATGTTCCAAATATGTCCCAAGTATGTCCCAAGTATGTCCCAAGTATGTCCCAAGTATGTCCCAAGTATGTCCCAAGTATGTACCAAGTATGTTCCAAGTATGTCCCAAGTATGTCCCAAGTATGTCCCAAGTATGTCCCAAATATGTCCCAAGTATGTCCCAAGTATGTCCCAAGTATGTCCCAAGTATGTCCCAAGTATGTCCCAAGTATGTCCAAAGTATGTCCCAAGTATGTCCCAAATATGTCCCAAATATGTCCCAAGTATGTCCCAAGTGTGTCCCAAGTACGTCCCAAGTATGTTCCAAATATGTCCCAAGCATGTCCCAAGTATATTCCAAGAATGCCCCATGTATCGCCCAAGTATGTCCCAAGTCTATCCCAAGTATGTCCCAAGTATGTTCCAAGTATATTCCAAGTATGTTCCAAATATGTCCCAAGTATGTCCCAAGTATGTCCCAAGTATGTCCCAAATATGTCCCAAGTATGTATATGTCCCAAGTATGTCCCAAGTATGTCCCAAATATGTCCCAAGTATGTCCCAAGTATGTCCCAAGTATGTCCCAAGTATGTTCCAAGTATGTCCCAAGTATGTCCCAAGTATGTCCCAAGTATGTCCCAAATATGTCCCAAGTATGTCCCAAGTATGTTCCAAGTATGTCCCAAGTATGTCCCAAGTATGTCCCAAGTATGTCCCAAATATGTCCCAAGTATGTCCCAAGTATGTCCCAAGTATGTCCCAAGTATGTCCCAAGTATGTCCCAAGTATGTCCCAAGTATGTCCCAAGTATGTCCCAAATATGTTCCAAGTATGTCCCAAGTATGTCCCAAGTATGTCCCAAATATGTCCCAAGTATGTCCCAAATATGTCCCAAGTATGTCCCAACTATGTCCCAAATATGTCCCAAGTATGTCCCAAGTATGTCCCAAGTATGTCCCAAGTATGTCCCAAGTATGTCCCAAGTATGTCCCAAGTATGTCCCAAGTATGTCCCAAGTATGTCCCAAGTATGTCCCAAGTATGTCCCAAGTATGTCCCAAGTATATCCCAAGTATGTTCCAAGTATGTTCCAAAGTATGTCCCAAGTATGTCCCAAATATGTCCCAAGTATGTCCCAAGTATGTCCCAAGTATGTCCCAAGTATGTCCCAAGTATGTCCCAAGTATGTCCCAAATATGTCCCAAGTATGTCCCAAATATGTTCCAAGTATGTCCCAATATGTCCCAGGTCCCAAATATGTCCCAAGTATGTCCCAAGTATGTTCCAAGTATGTCCCAAGTATGTCCCAAGTATGTCCCAAATATGTTCCAAGTATGTTCCAAGTATTTCCCAAGTATGTCCCAATGTCCATGTCCCAAATATGTCCCAAGTATGTCCCAAGTATGTCCCAAGGTATGTCCCAAGTATGTCCCAAATATGTTCCAACTATGTCCCAAGTATGTCCCAAGTATGTCCCAAGTATGTCCCAAGTATGTCCCAAGTATGTCCCAACTATGTCCCAAGTATGTCCCAAGTATGTCCCAAGTATGTCCAAGTATGTCCCAAATATGTCCCAAGTATGTCCCAAGTATGTCCCAAGTATGTCCCAAATATGTCCCAAGTATGTCCCAAGTATGTCCCAAGTATGTCCCAAATATGTCCCAAGTATGTCCCAAATATGTCCCAAGTATGTCCCAAGATATGTCCCAAGTATGTCCCAAATATGTCCCAAGTATGTCCCAAATATGTCCCAAGTATGTCCCAAGTATGTCCCAAATATGTCCCAAGTATGTCCCAAGTATGTCCCAAGTATGTCCCAAGTATGTCCCAAGTATGTCCCAAGTATGTCCCAAGTATGTCCCAAGTATGTCCCAAGTATGTCCCAAGTATGTCCCAAGTATGTCCCAAATATGTCCCAAGAATGTCCCAAATATGTCCCAAGTATGTCCCAAGTATGCCCAAGTATGTCCCAAGTATGTCCCAAATATGTCCCAAGTATGTCCCAAGTATGTCCCAAATATGTCCCAAATATGTCCCAAGTATGTCCCAAGTATGTCCCAAGTATGTTCCAAGTATGTCCCAAGTATGTCCCAAGTATGTCCCAAGTATGTTCCAAGTATGTCCCAAGTATGTTCCAAGTATGTCCCAAATATGTCCCAAGTATGTCCCAAATATGTCCCAAGTATGTCCCAAGTATGTCCCAAGTATGTCCCAAGTATGTCCGAAGTATGTTCCAAATATGTCCCAAGTATGTTCCAAGTATGTTACAAGTATGTCCCAAGTATGTCCCAAATATGTCCCAAGTATGTCCCAAGTATGTCCCAAGTATGTCCCAAGTATGTCCCAAGTATGTCCCAAATATGTCCCAAGTATGTCCCAAGTATGTCCCAAGTATGTCCCAAGTATGTCCCAAGTATGTCCCAAATATGTCCCAAGTATGTCCCAAGTATGTCCCAAGTATGTCCCAAGTATGTCCCAAATATGTCCCAAGTATGTCCCAATATGTCCCAAGTATGTCCCAAATATGTCCCAAGTATGTCCCAAGTATGTCCCAAATATGTCCCAAGTATGTCCCAAATATGTCCCAAGTATGTCCCAAGTATGTTCCAAGTATGTCCCAAATATGTCCCAAGTATGTTCCAAATATGTCCCAAGTATGTCCCAAATATGTCCCAAGTATGTCCCAAGTATGTTCCAAGTATGTCCCAAGTATGTCCCAAGTATGTCCCAAAAATGTCCCAAATATGTCCCAAATATGTCCCAAGTATGTCCCAAGTATGTCCCAAGTATGTCCCAAATATGTTCCAAGTATGTCCTAAGTATGTCCCAAGTATGTCCCAAGTATGTCCCAAGTATGTCCCAAATATGTCCCAAGTATGTCCCAAATATGTCCCAAGTATGTCCCAAGTATGTTCCAAGTATGTCCCAAATATGTCCCAAGTATGTCCCAAATATGTTCCAAGTATGTCCCAAGTATGTCCCAAATATGTCCCAAGTATGTCCCAAGTATGTCCCAAGTATGTCCCAAGTATGTCCCAAATATGTCCCAAGTATGTCCCAAGTATGTCCCAAGTATGTCCCAAGTATGTCCCAAATATGTTCCAAGTATGTCCCAAATATGTCCCAAGTATGTCCCAAGTATGTTCCAAGTATGTCCCAAATATGTCCCAAGTATGTCCCAACTATGTCCCAAGAATGTCCCAAGTATGTCCCAAGTATGTCCCAAGTATGTCCCAAGTATGTCCCAAATATGTCCCAAGTATGTCCCAAGTATGTCCCAAATATGTCCCAAGTATGTCCCAAGTATGTTCCAAGTATGTCCCAAGTATGTTCCAAGTATGTCCCAAATATGTCCCAAGTATGTCCCAAGTATGTCCCAAGTATGTCCCAAGTATGTCCCAATATGTTCCAAGTATGTCCCAAGTATGTCCCAAGTATGTTCCAAGTATGTCCCAAGTATGTCCCAAGTATGTCCCAAGTATGTCCCAAGTATGTCCCAAGTATGTCCCAAGTATGTCCCAAGTATGTCCCAAGTATGTCCCAAGTATGTCCCAAGTATGACCCAAGTATGTCCCAAGTATGTCCTAAATATGTCCCAAGTATGTTCCAAGTATGTCGCAAATATATCCCAAGAATGTCCCAAATATGTCCCAAGTATGTCCCAAGTATGTCCCAAGTATGTCCCAAGTAAGTCCCAAATATGTCCCAAATATGTCCCAAGTATGTCCCAACTATGTCCCAAATATGTCCCAAGTATGTCCCAACTATGTCCCAAGTATGTCCCAAGTATGTCCCAAGTATGTCCCAAGTATGTCCCAAATATGTCCCAAGAATGTTCCAAGTATTATCCAAGTATGTCCCAAGTATGTCCCAAATATGTCCCAAATATGTCCCAAGTATGTCCCAAGTATGTCCCAAGTAAGTCCCAAATATGTCCCAAATATGTCCCAAGTATGTCCCAACTATGTCCCAAGTATGTCCCAAGAATGTTCCAAGTATGTCCCAAGTATGTTCGAAAATTGTCCCATATAAGTCAAAAGTATGTCCCAAGTATGTCCGAGTATGTCTCATATATGTCCCAAGTAAGTCCCAAGTATATCCCAAGTATGTCCCAAGTATGTCCCAAGTATGTCCAAAGTATGTCCCAAATATGTCCCAAATATATCCCAAGTATGTCCCAACTATGTCCCAAGTATGTCCCAAGAATGTTCCAAGTATGTCCCAAGAATGTCCCAAATATGTCCCAAGTATGTCCTAGGTATGTTCCAAGTATGTCGGACATATGTTCCAGGTATGTCCTAAATATGTCCCAAGTATGTTCCAAGTATGTTCCAGGTATGTCCTAAGTATGTCCCAAGTATGTCCCAAATATGTCCCAAGTATGTTCCAAGTATTATCCAGGTATGTCCCAAGTATGTCCCAAGTATGTCCCAAATATGTCCCAAGTATGTCCCAAGTATGTCCCAAGTATGTCCCAAATATGTCCCAACTATGTCCCAAGTATGTCCCAAGAATGTCCCAAGTATGTCCCAAGTATGTCCCAAGTATGTCCGAAATATGTCCCATATATGTCAAAAGTATGTCCCAAGTATGTCCAAGTATGTCTCATATATGTCCCAAGTAAGTCCCAAGTATATCTTAAGTATGTCCCAAATATGTCCCAAGTATGTCCCAAGTATGCCCTAGTTTGTCCCAAATATGTCCCAAGTATGTCCGAAATTTGACCCAAGTATGTCCCAAATATATTCCAAGTATTATCCAGGTATGTCCCAAGTACGTCCCAAATATGTCCCAAGTATGTCCCAAGTATGTCCCAAATATGTCCAAAGTATGTTCCAAGTACGTTCCAGGTATGTCCCAAGTATGTCCCAACTAAGTCCCGATTATGTCCCATATATGTCCCAAGTATGTCCCAAGTGTGTCCCAAGTATGTCGCAAATATGTCCCAAGAATGTCCCAAATATGTCCCAAGTATGTCCCAAGTATGTCCCAAGTATGTCCCAAATATGTCCCAAGTATGTCACAAGTATGTCCCAAGTATGTCCCAAATATGTCCCAAGTATGTCCCAAGTATGTCCCAAGTATGTCCCAAATATGTCCCAAGTATGTCCCAAGTATGTTCCAAGTATGTCCCAAGTATGTTCCAAGTATGTCGCAAATATGTCCCAAGTATGTCGCAAATATGTCCCAAGTATGTCAAAAGTATGTCCCAAATATGCCCCAAGTATGTTCCAAGTACGTTCCAGGTATGTCCCAATTATGTTACAAGTATGTCCCAAGTATGTCCCAAATATGTCCCAAATATGTCCCAAGGTATGTCCCAAGTATGTCCCAAGTATGTCCCAAGTATGTCCCAAATATGTCCCAAGTATGTCCCAAGTATGTTCCAAGTATGTCCTAAGTATGTCCCAAGTATGTCCCAAATATGTCCCAAGTATGTCCCAAGTATGTACCAATTACGTTCCAGGTATGTCCCAATTATGTCCCAAGTATGTCCCAAATATGTCCCAAGTATGTTCCAAGTATGTCCCAAGTATGTCCCAAATATGTCCCAAGTATGTCTCAAATATGTCCCAAGTATGTCCCAAGTATGTCCCAAATATGTCCCAAGTATGTTCCAAGTACGTTCCAGGCATTTCCCAATTATGTCCCAAGTATGTCCCAACTAAGTCCCAAGTATGTCCCATATATGTCCCAAGTATGTCCCAAGTGTGTCCCAAGTATGTCCCAAATATGTCCCAAGAATGTCCCAAATATGTCCCAAATATGTCCCAACTATGTCCCAAGTATGTCCCAACTATGTCCCAAGTATGTCCCAATATGTCCCAAGTATGTCCCAAGTATGTCCCAAGTATGTCCCAAGTATGTCCCAAATATGTCCCAAATATGTCCCAACTATGTCCCAAGTATGTCCCAAGTATGTCCCAAGTATGTCCCAAGTATGTCCCAAGTATGTCCCAAATATGTCCCAAGTATGTCCCAAGTATGTCCCAAGTATGTCCCAAGTATGTCCCAAGTATGTTCCAGGTATGTCCCAAGTATGTCCCAAGTATGTCCCAAATATGTCCCAAGTATGTCCCAAGTATGTTCCAAGTATGTCCCAAGTATGTCCCAAGTATGTCCCAAGTATGTCCCAAATATGTCCCAAGTATGTCCCAAGTATGTTCCAAGTATGTCCCAAGTATGTCCCAAGTATGTCCCAAATATGTCCCAAGTATGTCCCAAGTATGTCCCAAATATGTCCCAAGTATGTCCCAAGTATGTCCCAAGTATGTTCCAAGTATGTCCCAAATATGTCCCAAGTATGTCCCAAGTATGTTCCAAGTATGTCCCAAGTATGTCCCAAGTATGTCCCAAATATGTCCCAAGTATGTCCCTAGTATGTTCCAAGTATGTTCCAGGTATGTCCCAAGTATGTCCCAAGTATGTCCCAAATATGTCCCAAGTATGTCCCAAGTATGTTCCAAGTAAGTCGCAAATATGTCCCAAGTATGTCCCAAATATGTCCCAAGTATGTCCCAAGTATGTCCCAAGTATGTCCCAAGTATGTCCCAAGTATGTCCCAAATATGTCCCAAATATGTCCCAAGTATGTCCCAACTATGTCCCAAGTATGTCCCAAGAATGTTCCAAGTATGTCCCAAGTATGTTCGAAATATGTCCCATATAAGTCAAAAGTATGTCCCAAGTATGTCCGAGTATGTCTCATATATGTCCCAAGTAAGTCCCAAGTATATTCCAAGTATGTCCCAAGTATGTCCCAAGTATGTCCCAAGTATGTCCCAAGTATGTCCCAAGTATGTCCCAAATATGTCCGAAATATATCCCAAGTATGTCCCAACTATGTCCCAAGTATGTCCCAAGAATGTTCCAAGTATGTCCCAAGTATGTCCCAAATATGTCCCAAGTATGTCCTAGGTATGTTCCAAGTATGTCGGAAATATGTCCCAAGTATGTCCCAAATATGTCCCAAGTATGTTCCAAGTATGTTCCAGGTATGTCCTAAGTATGTCCCAAGTATGTCCCAAAGATGTCCCAAGTATGTCCCAAGTATGTTCCAAGTATTATCCAGGTATGTCCCAAGTATGTCCCAAGTATGTCCCAAATATGTCCCAAGTATGTCCCAAGTATGTCCCAAGTATGTCCCAAGTATGTCCCAAGTATGTCCCAAATATGTCCCAACTATGTCCCAAGTATGTCCCAAGTATGTCCGAAATATGTCCCATATATGTCAAAGGTATGTCCCAAGTATGTCCAAGTATGTCTCATATATGTCCCAAGTAAGTCCCAAGTATATCCCAAGTATGTCCCAAATATGTCCCAAGTATGTCCCAAGTATGCCCCAGTTTGTCCCAAATATGTCCCAAGTATGTCCGAAATATGTCCCAAGTATGTCCCAAGTATGTCCCAAATATATTCCAAGTATTATCCAGGTATGTCCCAAGTACGTCCCAAGTATGTCCCAAATATGTCCCAAGTATGTCCCAAATATGTCCCAAGTATGTCCCAAGTATGTTCCAAGTATGTCGCAAATATGTCCCAAGTATGTCCCAAATATGTCCCAAGTATGTCCCAAGTATGTCCCAAGTATGTCCCAAATATGTCCCAAGTATGTTCCAAGTATTATCCAGGTATGTCCCAAGTATGTCCCAAGTATGTCCCAAGTATGTTCCAAGTATGTCCCAAATATGTCCCAAGTATGTCCCAAATATGTCCCAACTATGTCCCAAGTATGTCCCAGTATGTCCCAAGTATGCCCAAATAAGTCCCAAGTATGTCACAAGTATTTCCCAATTATGTCCCAAGTATGTCCCAAATATGTCCCAAGTGTGCCCGAAATAGGTCCCAAGTATGTCCCAAGTATGTTCCAAGTATGTCCTAAGTATGTCCCAAGTATGTCCCAGGTATGTCCCAAATATGTCCCAAGTATGTCCCAAGTATGTTCCAAGTATGTCGCAAATATGTCTCACGTATGTCCCAAATATGTCCCAAGTATGTCCCAAATATGTCCCAAGTATGTAACAATTACGTTCCAGGTATGACCCAATTACGTCCCAAGTTTGTCCCAAAAATGTCCCAAATATGTCCCAAATATGTCACAAGTATGTCCCAAGTATGTCGCAAGTATGTCCCAAATATATTCCAAGTATTATCCAGGTATGTCCCAAGTACGTCCCAAGTACGTCCCAAGTGTGTCCCAAATATGTCCCAAGTATGTCCCAAATATGTCCCAAGTATGTCCCAAGTATGTTCCAGGTATGTCGCAAATATGTCCCAAGTATGTCGCAAATATGTCCCAAGTATGTTACAAGTATTATCCAGGTATGTCCCCAATATGTCACAAGTATGTCCCACATATGTCCCAAGTATGTTCCAAGTATGTCCCAAATATGTTCCAAGTATGATCCAGTATGTCCCAAGTATGTCCCAAATATGTCCAAATATGTCCCAAGTATGTCCCAAATATGTCCAAAGTATGTTCCAAGTACGTTCCAGGTATGTCCCAAGTATGTCCCAACTAAGTCCCGATTATGTCCCATATATGTCCCAAGTATGTCCCAAGTATGTCCCAAGTATGTCCCAAATATGTCCCAAGAATGTCCCAAATATGTCCCAAGTATGTCCCAAGTATGTCCCAAGTATGTCCCAAGTATGTCCCAAGTATGTCCCAAGTATGTCCCAAGTATGTCCCAAGTATGTCCCAAGTATGTCCCAAATATGTCCCAAGTATGTCCCAAGTATGTTCCAAGTATGTCCCAAGTATGTTCTAAGTATGTCGCAAGTATGTCCCAAATATGTCCCAAGTATGTCCCAAATATGTCCCAAGTATGTCCCAAGTATGTCCCAAATATGTCCCAAGTATGTCCCAAGTATGTCCCAAGTATGTCCCAAGTATGTCCCAAGTATGTCCCAAGTATGTCCCAAGTATGTCCCAAGTATGTCCCAAGTATGTCCCAAGTATGTCCCAAGTATGTCCCAAGTATGTCCCAAATATGTCCCAAGTATGTCCCAAGAATGTTCCAAGTATGTCCTAAGTATGTCCCAAGTATGTCCCAAATATGTCCCAAGTATGTCCCAAGTATGTCCCAAGTATGTTCCAAGTATGTCCCAAGTATGTCCCAAGTATGTCCCAAATATGTCCCAAGTATGTCCCAAGTATGTTCCAAGTATGTTCCAAGTATGTCCCAAGTATGTCCCAAGTATGTCCCAAGTATGTCCCAAGTATGTCCTAAATATGTCCCAAGTATGTTCCAAGTATGTCCCAAATATGTCCCAAGAATGTCCCAAATATGTCCCAAGTATGTCCCAAGTATGTCCCAAGAATGTCCCAAATATGTCCCAAATATGTCCCAAGTATGTTCCAAGTATGTCCCAAGTATGTCCCAAATATGTCCCAAGTATGTCTCAAATATGTCCCAAGTATGTCCCAAGTATGTCCCAAATATGTCCCAAGTATGTTCCAAGTATGTTCCAAGTATGTCCCATGTCCCAAGTATAGTCCCAAGTATGTCCCAAGTATGTCCCAAGATATGTCCCAAGTATGTCCCAAGTATGTCCCAAGTCCCAAGTATGTCCCAAATATGTCCCAAGTATGTTACAAGTATGTCCCAGGTATGTCCCAATATGTCCCAAGTATGTCCCAAGTATGTCCCAAGTATGTCCCAAGTATGTCCCAAGTATGTTCCAAGTATGTCCCAAATATGTCCCAAATATGTCCCAAGTATTATCCAAGTATGTCCCAAGTATGTCCCAAATATATCCCAAGTATGTCCCAAGTATGTCCCAAATATGTCCCAAAGTATGTCCCAAGTATGTCCCAAGTATGTCCCAAGTATGTCCCAACTATGTCCCAATTATGTCCCAATATGTCCCAAATATGTCCCAAGTATGTCCCAAGTATGTCCCAAGTATGTCCCAAGTATGTCCCAAATATGTCCCAAGTATGTCCCAAATATGTTCCAAGTATGTCCTAGGTATGTCCCAAGTATGTCCCAAGTATGTCCCAAATATGTCCCAAGTATGTCCCAAATATGTCCCAAGTATGTCCCAAGTATGTTCCAAGTATGTCCCAAATATGTCCCAAGTATGTCCCAAATATGTCCCAAGTATGTCCCAAGTATGTCCCAAGTATGTCCCAAATATGTCCCAAGTATGTTCCAAGTATTATCCAAGTATGTCCCAAATATGTCCCAAGTATGTCCCAAGTATGTCCCAAGTATGTTCCAAGTATGTCCCAAATATGTCCCAAGTATGTCCCAAATATGTCCCAAGTATGTCCCAAGTATGTCCCAAATATGTCCCAAGTATGTCCCAAATATGTCCCAAGTATGTCCCAAGTATGTCCCAAATATGTCCCAAGTATGTCCCAAATATGTCCCAAGTATGTCCCAAATATGTCCCAAGTATGTCCCAAGTATGTTCCAAGTATGTCCTAAGTATGTCCCAAGTATGTCCCAAGTATGTCCCAAGTATGTCCCAAGTATGTCCCAAGTATGTTCCAAATATGTCCCAAGTATGTCCCAAATATGTCCCAAGTATCATGTCCCAAATATGTCCCAAGTATGTCCCAAATATGTCCCAAGTATGTCCCAAGTCAAATATGTCCCAAGTATGTCCCAAGTATGTCCCAAGTATGTCCCAAATATGTCCCAAGTATGTCCCAAATATGTCCCAAGTATGTCCCAAGTATGTCCCAAGTATGTCCCAAATATGTCCCAAGTATGTCCCAAGTATGTCCCAAGTATGTCCCAAATATGTCCAAATATGTCCCAAATATGTCCCAAGTATGTCCCAAGTATGTCCCAAGTATGTCCCAAGTATGTCACAAGTATGTCCCAAGTATGTCCCAAATATGTCCCAAGTATGTCCCAAGTATGTTCCAAGTATGTCCCAAATATGTCCCAAGTATGTCCCAAGTATGTCCCAAGTATGTCCCAAGTATGTCCCAAGTATGTCCCAAGTATGTCCCAAGTATGTCCCAAATATGTCCCAAGTATGTCCCAAGTATGTCCCAAGTATGTCCCAAGTATGTCCCAACTATGTCCCAAGTATGTCCCAAATATGTCCAAAGTATGTCCCAAGTATGTCCCAAGTATGTCCCAAGTATGTCCCAAGTATGTCCCAAGTATGTCCCAAGTATGTCCCAAGTATGTCCCAAGTATGTCCCAAGTATGTCCCAAATATGTCCCAAGTATGTCCCAAATATGTCCCAAGTATGTCCCAAGTATGTCCCAAGTATGTCCCAAGTATGTCCCAAGTATGTCCCAAGTATGTCCCAAGTATGTCCCAAGTATGTCCCAAATATGTCCCAAGTATGTCCCAAATATGTCCCAAGTATGTCCAAAGTATGTCCCAAATATGTCCCAAGTATGTTCCAAGTATGTTCCAAGTATGTCCCAAATATGTCCCAAGTATGTCCCAAGTATGTCCCAAGTATGTCCCAAATATGTCCCAAGTATGTCCCAAGTATGTCCCAAGTATGTCCCAAATATGTCCCAAGTATGTCCCAAAAGTATGTCCCAAGTATGTCCCAAGTATGTCCTAAGTATGTCCCAAGTATGTCCCAAGTAGGTCCCAATATGTCCCAAGTATGTCCCAAGTATGTCCCAAGTATGTCCCAAGTATGTCCCAAATATGTCCCAAGTATGTCCCAAGTATGTTCCAAGTATGTCCCAAATATGTCCCAAGTATGTCCCAAGTATGTCCCAAATATGTCCCAAGTATGTTCCAACAGTATGTCCCAATATGTCCCAAGTATGTCCCAAATATGTTCCAAGTATGTCCCAAGTATGTCCCAAGTATGTCCCAAATATGTCCCAAATATGTCCCAAATATGTCCCAAGTATGTCCCAAGTATGTCCCAAGTATGTCCCAAGTATGTCCAATGCCCAAGTATGTCCCAAGTATGTCCCAAGTATGTCCCAAGTATGTCCCAAGTATGTCCCAAGTATGTCCCAAGTATGTCCCAAGTATGTCCCAAGATATGTCCCAGGCCATGATGGGCTTTCCTTCATGACCCCCTTATCCAGTCTGTTGTCCGTCTATAAGTCCATGAGATCGCCTGCAGTCATCCTCCTAGAACGGTTACTCACCACTATCGCCTTTTATTCTCATACCCACCCCAACTTTTTAAGTTTTACCAATTCATGATTTTCGTTTAAGCTTCATTCAAAATACAGACGTTTTATTATATAAATGATTCATTTTCTTCCTACCAAGTATAATATTAAATATATATATATAAAAAAAAAAATTAACCTATATAAAAAAAAAATATGACTCCATGGGCAAACATTAAATTAAGTGAAGTAAATTGAATAGCAATAATAAAAAAAAAAAGGAGGAATAAAAATAAAATATAATAAAAGTAAACTAAAAAGAAGAGCAGAGATCTTTAACTGAAATATTTGTTTGCTGCTTTCCTCTGACTTAGTATCTGACAGATACTTTTGTGCTGAAGGCGCTCAATCCCTGGCGTGCTCACAAAAAACTCTTATTTTTATTTGCGAGTTTGCGATTGAGAGGCATTTGTGTTTCTGATTTTTAAGGGTGTCTTTCAGACTATTTCAGACTATTTAACGCTTACCTGGATGATGATGTTGGCGCCAGCATGCTTCACCAGGCTAAGAAAATTTATTATTACTCAAATAAATCACACACACACGGAGCTATCAATTCGCGGATACACAGCACTCAACAAAAAAAAAACAATTTTCATAGCAGCTGAGCAGCCAGTTTACCTCTGCATGCAAATTAAATAATTCAAGATAAAATAAAAGAAAAGAAACCACGAACTATTCCTAGCGCAAAACTAGCCCCCCTCCCTCTGCTAGACCCCCCCAAGCGCAGCTTGAAGAAAAGGTGCCGAAGTCGTCTTCGTTCGTCTTAGCCTCCCCCGCCGCGGTCTGTTAGATACTTTCCCGTTGGTTTAAGCGCGTTCTCGCCTCTGCGATGTGTCGAATGTAGTTTAATTGCTTCTTATTTCTTTATTCTTATTGTTTGTGGTAATTGTTGCACGAAAGTTTTTTTTTTTTTATTTAATTTGCATTGTTGGGGTAGTGCTGCAGCCATAAAGTTTTTATTTAACGTTTTTATAACGATTTTGAGAGCGCTTTAAAATTTAAGTTCAGGCCTTGCTGAAATTTAGGCGCGACATAACTTTTTGACGGCTATTTATCTATTTTTGCACTCGCACACGATCCGATCGCTTTCAGTTTCCAATTCTTACTGGGCACTGATTCTACTGGCTGTCGCTTAGCTGTTCCTTTTTTTTTTGTCTTTGCCTGGCAGTCGGCTTTTGGTCGTTGAAGGGCATAGCTGGGGCAGTTCTTATTCTTACAGGCTCACGTAACAGGCTCGGACCCGTCGAAGTCTCGTACTTGGAACGTGTCCGCAAAAAGAATTCATACGTGACCTGTATCTTGTCCTTGTCCTGTACACCAACGTGTGGCTTCGACCTGCGACCCTGAGATAGTTAGATTACGCAACATAAAGATCCTTCGCATGGTAAATTCCTAGAGTTTTTCCAGCACTGTTTGCCAATTCATACAGAGCATTGCCTTTCCTCTTCGTAACTACGCATCGAACTCTGTTTGGGCCCAGTTTGGCATTATAGCCTTCCGCTAAGTTGCTTTGTTTAAAGTTTCTTCTATAAACAACCTGCCCTATTGCAAATTCGACTGTGCGACTACGCGTGTTGTACGTCTTCTCAGCTCTTTTATGGGCACACTCCAACTCTCGCTGAATTTTGCGTCGGAGGAGCTCCATTTTGTCTGCCGGTTCCATCACTTCTTGGTCGGCTGCAGCTATTCCACCTATCTGTCGCAATATCGGGTAGGCCGTGGCATGTTGAACCATTCGCGTTCCAAACATTGCGTGATATGGCTCCATGTCAATAGCAGAATGGTGCCCACTCCTTAGTGCCCACGCTACCCGACTCAGATGTACGTCCCATGTGCGCTGATCCTCCTGAACTGCAGTCCGAAGAATCTGTAGTACAGATCTATTGACCCGTTCGGCAGCGTTTGCTTGAGGCGAATAAAAACCGGTTCTTATGTGATGTATGCCATACCGAGCCATCAAGTCTGCAAAGGTTTGAGAGACAAATTGTTTTCCATTATCCGAATGAATATATTCGGGTACTCCGAACTGATGGAAGATCCCTTGCTCCAAAAATTCAACCATTTTTCCTGCCACTGCACTTCTCAGAGGTTGCAACCATACGTACTTCGTAAAATGATCCAAACAGACAAAAATAACAGAGTTTCCACTCCGCGTCCTCGGATATGGCCCCATGAAGTCGATGTATAATATTTACAGATCTCGCATTTTCGTGTAACTTCCTGTACCTCAGTTGCCATCCCTGGCCAGTAATATTTTTGTCGAAGCTGTGCCAACGTTTTATGGATCCCTCCATGTCCTGCCGATGGTGCATAATGGGCTTGATTAAGAATCTCCGCTCGCAGCTCTGATGGTACCCATAGCTTCCACAACAGATCGTCATGGATACTATCGCCAGTCCTAAATCCGACACGCTTATAGACATATCCGTCAGATACGCAAGTATCTGGCAGCTCTTTTTGTTTTTCTCTGCAGATTTCTACCAGGGTTCTATACTCCTCTGACTTAAAAGCGGCTGCCGTCAAATCAATTTCACAATTGTTTCTGCCACCCAGTCCAATCTCATCCATATGCATCCGAGAAAGAGTGTCCGGTACAACATTTAACGATCCCTTCCGGTGCTCTATACTAAAGTCAAAAGCCTGTAGTTTAAGACTCCAACGCGCCAATCGCCCGGTGAGGTCCTTTTGGTTCATTAACCACTTGAGGCTAGCGTGGTCTGTGATCACCTTAAAGGGCATCCCTTCCACATACGCACGAAATCGATGTATGCTTAGGATGGCCGCATAGCACTCAAGCTCCGTTATGCTGTAATTGCGTTGAGCCTTGTTGAGCTTGGCTGACATGAACGCTATGGGTCGCTCGTTTCCCTCGTCGTCTTCTTGAAAAAGTACACCTCCAACTCCCACAGTAGAGGCATCGCATTGGATTACAAAAGGCTTTTTAAAGTCAGCTGTGACCAAAACTGGAGCCGTTATGAGGGCTGTCTTTAGCGCTGTAAATGCCTTAAGTCCGTCTTCCGTCAAACAAAAATGGTGGATTCGATCCTTTGCCAGACTGTCATGTAGTGGAGCTGCTATGCTGGCATAGTCCTTCACAAATCTGCGGTACCATCCTGTCATTCCCAGAAAACGTCTTAATTGTTTGGCCGTTTTAGGTCCTGGGAAGTCACGCACTGCGCTAACTTTGCTTTCATCCTTCTTGATTTTTCCCTCGCCCACTACGAACCCCAAATACTTCGCCTGTCGGTAGCAAAACTTGCTTTTCTCCACATTGATGGTAAGCTGTGCGCGCGTCAAACACTCAGCCACTTTTTGCAGCATAGATAAATGTTCCTCAAAGGTTTTTGAGCACACCAGTAGGTCGTCAAGGTTAACAAATACATGTTCTCTTAAGGCCGCAGGGATCACCTTATCCATCAGGCGACACATCCTTTGAGCTGAATTACACAGCCCAAACGGCATCACTGTAAAATGGTAGAGAGGACGCCCAGGGACAGTAAATGCGGTTTTCTCCCTACTCTTCATTTCCAGTGGGACTTGCCAAAACGCATCTTTAAGGTCGATTGCCGATATGAAATATGTATGCTGGAGTCGACTTAATAGTCCTTCGATATGCGGCAAGGGATACGCATCTTTAACTGTTCTTTTATTGACCTTGCGTGCATCAAGACACAGCCGATTTTTGGGACCCTTTTGGACTAGCGTTACTGGGGAACTCCAACTGCTGTTACTTTCTTCGATTACCCCTAGTCCTAGCATTCTGTCTAATTCCTCATATACTAATTTTTGTTTCGCTGGCGATATCGGATAATGCCTCTGTTTGATTGGAAGCTGCTCATAATGGACCTCAATAACGTGCTGCTCTAAAGATGTGTTTCCCAATCCTAAGATCCCGGATAAAGGAAACGCGCATTTTATTTGCTCCAGTCTCTCCCCCTGTTCTAAAGTCAATTCATGAGGTGTATAGGCTGTTGCTGGTGGGTCAGGGTCATCTAAAACTGACAGCTCGCTCACATGGATATGTTCGTTCCTAAATTTACTTTTTACGCGATCGCCATTCCTGCCAACCACAGCCAAATCGAACGTTCGCCAAAACTCGATGCCAAAATAAAATGACTGCTGTAGCGCTGGCACAATAAGGAAGTCCAATTCCTTTTCTTCTCCTTCCCAAGACACTGTAAGGGAAATTATGCCTTGAACCCTTGTTGCTCCTCCATCTGCTGTTCGTACATCCTGCTTCTTTAGCCGCCGCACACGTTTCTCTCGACCCTTCAGAAACTCCTCGGCTCCACGCCCAATGCACTAGCCCCGGTATCTAATAACGCCACAACTTCGACGCCATCGACTTTTGTTTTCGCGAAAAGGCGATTATCCTCTTCTAGTGAAACAACGGCAGCCACCACTGCTTTTTCTAGGGACTCCTCATCTTTTGCCATTTGCCGCAACTTCTCTATTTTTCGATAATTCCTGGTTTTAGGTAGCTCTGGCTCCTCTCCAAATATCCGCGCCCTTGCCTCCTCGTACTCCTGTTGGCGTTGATGCAGACTTTTCTCTGGTGATATCTGCCGAGGAGGAGGTATAAAAGGTTTTATTGGCAGTTGCCACTAGTTCCTTTTTTAGCTCTTCGAACCCATAAAAGAGATCATTCCGATGATCCTCCAAAATCTGCCAGTACCATTTTGCTGCAGCCCCCGCTAGAAGAAAGTGGAACTCGTTATAAAGCTGTCTGTCGGTTACCAAATACTGTTCCTTCATGCGCCCGACC
Source organism: Lordiphosa clarofinis (assembly GCA_018904275.1). NCBI lineage: Eukaryota > Metazoa > Arthropoda > Insecta > Diptera > Drosophilidae > Lordiphosa > Lordiphosa clarofinis. The sequence continues at coordinate 28,308 of JAEIGQ010000385.1, read as the reverse complement.
CTGAATATAAAACTCTCTACGGTCATCCCTTTTCCTGATCCATCGAACTTTAAGTTCCATCGGTCCAAGGGAATGTGTCGACTTCGATCTATTTCCAGGGGGCCACCACTCACCTTAAATGGTGTATGAGTGGTTGTTGTCAGTCCATCTCGCCCAGTACCTTCTGAAAACCCTACTCTACGTGTTGGCTGCTTTGGTGGCACTGCTGGAGTAGAGGCATGTGTATTTCCGCCCCCTGCTTCTGCGATCGACAACTCCACTTCTGCTATTCTACTAGTCATCGAATCTACTTCGGAGCGAAGCTCGCTTAATATTCGTATAACCGCCTGATTTTGCGCAAACACTCCAGCAATCATTTGGTTCATATTTGCTGAGGCTTCTGGGATTGGCCCTGTATTGGCCGTCTGCTGCGACTCCTCGGGAACACCCCCCACAGCTCCGTCTTCGTCTTCCATCAGGGTACTGCTGTGAAAGTCTGTTAGCGTGCCTAACTGGTCAAGCTTGCTCGAAAAGCTTAGCGATTCTGCTGTTTCGAGTAGCTTTTGAAGAGTTTCCTTCTTGCGTTGACAATTTCTTGGTGTCTTGTCGCTCAGCTCTACCAGTTGGCCTAAAGGATCTTCTGCACTGAGCGCTCGTTTGGTACTGCGAGTCAAACGGCGACCTTGTATTGGCAACCCTCCTCACGCTGCGCGTTCCATTCACCTATTCCAAACCTCAAACTATAATAGCCTCTAAAAAAAAAACAACTTCCTACTCTTCCAACCCCACACCTAATTAAAAAATATCTGTATCCAATCCAATTCAGCCTTAACTAAATACTTCCATGCCAAAAATAATAATTAATAAACAGCCGATGTATATATAAATCAGCAAAAAAAATTAAAAAAATGATAAAAAGATTAAGAAAAATAAATTAAATAAAAAAGTTGTATCCTGTATAAATATTGGGATATATGTATAAAAATCATAAATATATAAATTCAATTTTTTTTTGTATAAAAAAAAACTCTCTTTTATTCGTTGTTTGTTTTTTTCTTTTCTTTTCAATTAATTCATTCAAATATTGGGGTGGGTATGCTTCAGCAGATCGTACTTCGCCTTCCATTTTACTGAGACTGCATTTTACTTTGTTTTCCTCTTGATCTCATTTCTGTCCAAAAAAAATATCCTGTCCTCCCCCTCCCCCCAGTCTATTATAAAACGGGCCTCAGCCGAGTGTTGCCTCATCCTGGAAGCGGCTTACAGCCTCCTAGGAGTAGCAGACCCCTTGTGCTGCCCTTCCATTACCTACACTGTCCACAGCCTCAGTGTTGTCACGATCCACGTGATCACACGTACCTTACGTATACACGTAGCTGCTGCCTTTGGTTAACAAATATAAACTCAAAGCTCCCTCATATTAATTTTTACCACACAGATTGTCAACTCATCCAATCCTGACCTTTGATCTGGTAACTCAGAGTGTCTAGCTTTACCTGTGGCCTACACTTTACTTGCCATATTTTTGCCTCACAGCCCTAGAAGTCTTTTCTTTAGTTGCTGGCAGCAAAAAAAAACCTATTGTAAAAAAAAAAAATTTTATAAAAAAGTACTAATAAAAGAAAATATATATTAAATTAAAGTCCGTCCTTTGCACACATTCGTTGGGCGCAAATTGTTATATAAGGTTGTCAAAAAAGTCTTGCGGTATTTCCGCAAGCTTGTCTTTGCAAGCGCGTAGTTCTAGTTGTATTCGTCGCATCGGTTCACGCTAGAGCTTTTTGGAAAGCTCTTTTCACGCGCTAACACGTGTTTGATTTGTTGTTGTTTGTTTTTAGTCGTTCGTGAGTTATAGCGTCGCAAACATGGAGCAAAATAAAGAGAAAATACGGCATATTTTACAGTACTACTACGATAAAGGCAAAAATGCATCTCATGCTGCCAATACAATTTGTACAGATTATGGACCCGATACAGTTTCCATTTCCACCGCACAACGATGGTTTCAACGTTTTCGTTCTGGTGCAGAGGTGATCGAAGATGCGCCACGGTCCGGAAGGCCTGTCGTCGAAAATTGCGATAAAATCGCTGAATTGATCGAAAGAGACCGGCATAGTAGCAGCCGTAGCATCGGCCAAGAGCTGGGCATGAGTCATCAAACCGTTATAAACCATTTGGAAGAAGCTTGGATTCAAAAAGAAGCTCGATGTTTGGGTGCCACACGACTTGACGCAAAAGAACATTTTTCCCCGTATGGATGCATGCGAATCGCTTCTGAATCTCAACAAAATCGACTCGTTTTTGAAGCGGATGGTGACTGGCGATGAAAAGTGGGTCACTTACGACAACGTGAAGCGCAAACGGTCGTGGTCGAAAAGCGGTGAAGCTGCCAGACGGTGGCCAAGCCTGGATTACGGCCAGGAAGGTTCTTCTGTGTGTTTGGTGGGATTGGCAGAAAATCATCCACTATGAGCTGCTCCCCCTATGGCCAAACGTTCAAATCGGACCTGTACTGCCAACAACTGGACCGCATGAATGCAGCACTCATGCAGAAGAGGCCATCTTTGATCAACAGAGGCCGAATTGTCTTCCATCAGGACAACGCCAGGCCACACACATCTGTGGTGACGCGCCAGAAGCTCCGGGAGCTCGGATGGGAGGTTCTTTTGCATCCACCGTATAGTCCGGATCTCACCAAGTGATTACCACCTATTTCTGTTTATGGCGAACGAGCTTGGTAGTCGGAAGTTGGCCACAAGAGAGTCCTGTGAAAATTGGCTCTCCGAGTTTTTTGCCAATAGGGAAGCGAGCTTCTACAAGAGGGGCATTATGAAGTTGGCATCTCGTTGGGAACTCGTCATCGATCAAAACGGTGCATATTTGACTTAAATCGCATTATTATAACCAATTTTATGAACAATTGAAAATTCAATAAAAATACCGCAAGACTTTTTTGACAACCTTATATTTCATAGGGTTCAAAAATTAGCATTCTGGCTCTGGCACGGTGGTAGCCCGGCTGGAGCTCGCCGTATTCGGGTGTGGTTCTTTCCAGGCCAATTTTTTGTCAGAAATATAAACAATAAAATTTTTATTCTTGAATCGTGCCAATTCTATGATAGAGTACAGTAAAAATAGGCTATGTAGAGCACATGGAAAAAGTCCGTAAAAAAAGAAAGAAAAATTGTCGATGCAGTCCACAAGTTGACCCCCACATTCACTCAGACACTCTGCTCCACAGGCATACTTCCCTTCATACATACAATCATACACTCTCCATTCATACCCTTACACCGCCGCTACATTCACTCAATATTCCCAACTTGCACGCTTCCCACAGTCAACCTGTAAGATGTTCTGACAGCTTAGCCCTTTTCCCACCCTTTTTTACTCTGCCAAGGCATGTGACCATGGGCCATGATGGGCTTTCCTTCATGACCCCCTTATCCAGTCTGTTGTCCGTCTATAAGTCCATGAGATCGCCTGCAGTCATCCTCCTAGAACTTGTTACTCACCACTATCCTTTTTATTCTCATACCCACCCCAACTTTTTAAGTTTTACCAATTCATGATTTTCAGTTTAAGCTTCATTCAAAATACAGACGTTTTATTATATAAATGATTCATTTTCTTCCTACCAAGTATAATATTAAATATGTATATATAAAAAAAAAATTAACCTATATAAAAAAAAAATATGACTCCATGGGCAAACATTAAATTAAGTGAAGTAAATTGAATAGCAATAATAAAAAAAAAAGGAGGAATAAAAATAAAATATAATAAAGTAAATTAAAAAAGAAAGAGCAGAGATCTTTAACTGAAATATTTGTTTGCTGCTTTCCTCTGACTTAGTATCTGACAGATACTTTTGTGCTGAAGGCGCTCAATCCCTGGCGTGCTCACAAAAAACTCTTATTTTTATTTGCGAGTTTGCGATTGATAGGCATTTGTGTTTCTGATTTTGAAGGGTGTCTTTCAGAGACTATTTAACGCTTACCTGGATGTTGATGTTGGCGACAGCATGCTTCACCAGGCTAAGAAAATTTATTATTACTCAAATAAATCACACACACACGGAGCTATCAATTCGCGGATACACAGCACTCAACAAAAAAAAAACAATTTTCATAGCAGCTGAGCAGCCAGTTTACCTCTGCATGCAAATTAAATAATTCAAGATAAAATAAAAGAAAAGAAACCACGAACTATTCCTAGCGCAAAACTGGCCCCCTCCCTCTGCTAGACCCCCAAGCGCAGCTTGAAGAAAGGTGCCGAAGTCGTCTTCGTTCGTCTCAGCCTCCCCGCCGCGGTCTGTTAGATACTTTCCCGTTGGTTTAAGCGCGTTCTCGCCTCTGCGATGCGTTTGGTGGCCAACATTGATCTTAGCGGGGGCGGGGTGTAGATCGGCCTGCATCGGCCACTGTTGTTAAGTTGGGATTTGTGAGTGGGTGGCGTCTTTGCTGCGTGTGATGCTGGGACTGCTGCGCGCCTGCTAGATTTACTTCCAATCTCTCGTCTGGACTCTGCGATGCGACGGATCGCCCTAAGCGAACATTGAACTTCGGCTGCTTGCCTTGTTCTTGCTGTCTTTTTGGTTCTGGGACTTCTGTTGTTGTGTCGAATGTAGTTTAATTGCTTCTTATTTCTTTATTCTTATTGTTTGTGGTAATTGTTGCACGAAAGTTTTTTTTTTATTTAATTTGCATTGTTGGGGTAGTGCTGCAGCCATAAAGTTTTTATTTAACGTTTTTATAACGATTTTGAGAGCGCTTTAAAATTTAAGTTCAGGCCTTGCTGAAATTTAGGCGCGACATACTTTGTCCGACGGTATGTCTCAAGTATGCCTCGCACTTTTTTTTTTTTTTTTTTCGGTTTTTTTTGGTGTGTTTTTGTTGTTTTTTTTTTTTTTTCTTGGGTGGGTTTTTTTTTTTTGATGGGCATAGAGAAACAGTCTTATGTCTTAAGGCTCACGTAACATATGTCCAAATAAGTCCCAAATATTTCCCAAACATGTCCAAAGTATGTCCCAAGTATGACCCAAGTATGTCCCAAGCGTGTCCCAAGTATGTCCCAAGTTTCTCCCAAGTATGTCCCATATATGTTCAAAGTATGTCCCAAGTATAACCCAAGTAAGTCCCAAATATGTCCCAAGTATGTCCCAAGCATTTCCTAAATATGTCCAAAATATGTCCCAAGTATGTCCCAAGCATGTCCTAAATATGTCCCAAGTATGTCCCAAGTATGTCCAAAATATGTCCCAAATAAGTCCAAATAAGTCCCAAGTATGTCCCAAATATGTCCCAAGTATGTCCCAAGTATGTCCCAAGTATGTCCCAAGTATGTCCCAAGTATGTCCCAAGTATCTCCCAAGTATGTCCCAAGTATGTCCCAAGTATGTCCCAAGTATGTCCCAAGTATGTCCCAAGTATGTCCCAAATATGTCCCAAGTATGTCCCAAGTATGTCCCAAATATGTCCCAAGTATGTCCCAAATATGTCCCAAGTATGTCCCAAGTATGTCCCAAGTATGTCCCAAGTATGTCCCAAGTATGTCCCAAATATGTCCCAAGTATGTCCCAAGTATGTCCCAAGTATGTCCCAAGTATGTCCCAAGTATGTCCCAAGTATGTCCCAAGTATGTCCCAAGTATGTCCCAAGTATGTCCCAAGTATGTCCCAAGCATGTCCCAAATATGTCCCAAGTATGTCCCAAATATGTCCCAAATATGTCCCAAGTATGTCCCAAGCATGTCCCAAGTATGTCCCAAGTATGTCCTAAATATGTCCCAAGTATGTCCCAAATATGTCCCAAGTATGTCCCAAGTATGTCCCAAGTATGTCCCAAATATGTCCCAGGTATGTCCCAAGTATGTCCCAATTATGTCCCAAATATGTCCCAAGTATGTCCCAAGTATGTCCCAAGTATGTCCCAAGTATGTCCCAAGTATGTCCCAAGTATGTCCCAAGTATGTCCCAAACATGTCCCAAATATGTCCCAAGTATGTCCCAAGTATGTCCCAACTATGTCCCAAATATGTCCCAATATGTCCCAAGTATGTCCCAATTATGTCCCAAATATGTCCCAAGTATGTCCCAAATATGTCCCAAATATGTCCCAAGTATGTCCCAAGTATGTCCCAAGTATGTCCCAAATATGTCCCAAGTATGTCCCAAGTATGTCCAAAATATGTCCCAAAGTATGTCCCAAGTATGTCCCAAGTATGTCCCAAGTATGTCCCAAATATGTCCCAAGTATGTCCCAAGTATGTCCCAAATATGTCCCAAGTATGTCCCAGGTATGTCCGAAGTATGTCCCAAGTATGTCCCAAATATGTCCCAAATATGTCCCAAGTATGTCCCAAGTATGTCCAAAATATGTCCCAAGTATGTCCCAAGTATGTTCCAAGTATGTCCCAAGTATGTCCTAAATATGTCCCAAGTATGTCCCAAGTATGTCCCAAATATGTCCCAAGTATGTCCCAAGTATGTCCCAAGTATGTCCCAACTATGTCCCAAATATGTCCCAAGCATGTCCCAAGTATGTCCCAAGTATGTCCCAAATATGTCCCAAGTATGGCCCAAGTATGTCCCAAGTATGTCCCAAGTATGTCCCAAATATGTCCCAAATATGTCCCAAGTATGTCCCAAGTATGTCCCAAATATGTCCCAAGTATGTCCCAAGTATGTCCCAAGTATGTCCCAAGTATGTCCCAAGTATGTCCAAAATATGTCCAAAATATGTCCCAAGTATGTCCCAAATATGTCCCAAGTATGTCCCAAATATGTCCCAAGTATGTCCCAAGTATGTCCAAAGTATATCCCAAATATGTCCCAAGTATGTCCCAAGTATGTCCCAAGTATGTCCCAAGTATGTCCCAAGTATGTCCCAAGTATGTCCCAAGTATGTCCCAAATATGTCCCAAGTATGTCCCATATATGTTCCAAGTATGTCCTAAATATGTCCCAAGTATGTCCCAAATATGTCCCAAGTATGTCCCAAATATGTCCCAAGTATGTCCCAAGTATGTCCCAAATATTTCCCAAGTATGTCCCAAGTATGTCCCAAGTATGTCCCAAGTATGTCCCAAGTATGTCCAAAGTATGTCCCAAGTATGTCCCAAGTATGTCCCAAGTATGTCCCAAGTATGTCCCAAGTATGTCCCAAGTATGTCCCAAGTATGTCCCAAATATGTCCACAAGTATGTCCCAAGTATGTCCCAAATATTTCCCAAATATGTCCCAAATATGTCCCAAGTATGTCCCAATTATGTCCCAAGTATGTCCCAAGTATGTCCCAAATATGTTCCAAATATGTCCCAAGTATGTCCCAAATATGTCCCAAGTATGTCCTAAGTATGTCCCAAGTATGTCCCAAGTATGTCCCAAATATGTCCAAAGTATGTCCCAAGTATGTCCCAAGTATGTCCCAAATATGTCCAAAATATGTCCCAAGTATGTCCCAAGTATGTCCCAAATATGTCCCAAATATGTCCCAAGTATGTCCCAAATATGTCCCAAGTATGTCCCAAGTATGTCCCAAGTATGTCCCAAGTATGTCCCAAGTATGTCCCAAGTATGTCCCAAGTATGTCCCAAGTATATCCCAAGTATGTCCCAAATATGTCCCAAGTATGTCCCAAGTATGTCCCAAGTATGTCCCAAGTATGTCCGAAGTATGTCCGAAATATGTCCCAAGTATGTCCGAAGTATGTCCCAAATATGTCCCAAGTATGTCCCAAGTATGTCCCAAGTATGTCCCAAGTATGTCCCAAATATGTCCCAAAGTATGTCCCAAGTATGTCCCAAGTATGTCCCAAGTATGTCCCAAGTATGTCCCAGGTATGTCCGAAGTATGTCCGAAGTATGTCCCAAGTATGTCCCAAGTATGTCCCAAATATGTCCCAAGTATGTCCCAAGTATGTCCCAAGTATGTCCCAAATATGTCCCAAGTATGTCCCAAGTATGTCCCAAGTATGTCCCAAGTATGTCCCAAGTATGTCCCAAGTATGTCCTAAGTATGTCCCAAGTATGTCCCAAACATGTCCCAAGTATGTCCCAAGTATGTCCCAAGTATGTCCCAAGTATGTCCCAAGTATGTCCCAAGTATGTCCCAAATATGTTCTAAGTATGTCCCAAGTATGTCCCAAATATGTCCCAAGTGTATCCCAAATATAATCCCAACTATGTCCCAAGTATGTCCCAAATATGTCCAAAGTATGTCCCAAGTATGTTCCTAGTATGTCCCAAGTATGTCCCAAGCATGTCCTAAATATGTCAAAAGAATGTCCCAAGTATGTCCCAAATAAGTCCCAAGTATGTCCCAAGTATGTCCCAAGTATGTCCGAAGCATGTTCTAAATATGTCCAAAATATGTCCCAAGTATGTCCCAAGTATGTCCCAACTATGTACCAAGTATGTCCGAAACATGTCCCAAGATATCCCAGAGTATGTCCCAAATATGTCCCAAATATGTCCCAAATATGTCCCAAGTATGTCCCAAATATGTCCCAAATATGTCCCAAGTATGTCCCAGAGTAGTCCAAATTATGTCCCAAATATGTCCCAAATATGTCCCAAGTATGTCCCAAATATCTTCCAAAGTCCAAGTATGTCCCAGAGTATGTCCCAAGTATGTCCCAAATTGTCCCAAGTATGTCCAAAATATGTCCTGGATGTCCAAGTATATCACAAATATGTCCCAACTATGTTCCAAGTATGTCCCAAGCATGTCCCAGGTATGTCCTAAGTATGTCCGAAAATATGTCCCAAGTATGTCCCAAGTATGTCCCAAGTTTGTCCCAAGTATAACAAATATGTCCCAACTATGTACACCAAGTATGTCGCTAAGCATGTCCCAAGTATGTCGAAAAAGTATGTCCCAAATATGTCCCAAATATGTCCCAATGTACCGCATGTCCCAACCATGGCTCTCAAGTATGTCCCAAGTATGTCCCAAGATTTGTCCCAAGTGTCGTCCCAAACATGTCCCAAGTATGTCCCAAATGTCCGAGTATGTCCTATATATGTCCAAAGTATGTCCCAAGTATGTCCCAAATATGTACCAAGTATGTCCCAAGTATGTCCACATATATGTCCCAAATATGCCCTAACATGTCCCAGATATGTCCCAAGTATGTCCTGGGTATGTCCGAAAGTATGTCCGAAGATGTCCCAGGTATGTCCCAAGTATGTCCCAAGTATCTCCTAGGTATGTCCCAAGTATGTCCCAAATATGTCCCAGATATGTCCAAAGCATGTCCCAAATATGTCCCAAGTATGTCCCAAGTATGTCCTAAGTATGTCCCAAGTGTGTCCCAAGTATGTCACAAATATGTCCCAAGTATGTCCCAAGTGTGTCCCAAAATATGTCCCGGGGTTTTTCCCCCAAGATATGTCTCTATGAGTATGTCCCAAGATATGTCCCAAGAGATGTCCCGGGTTTGTCCCAAGTATGTCCAAGTGTCAGGTCCAAATATGTCCTAAATATTCCCAAGTATGTCCCAACTAATGTCCCAAATTATGTCCCAAATATGTCCCAAATATGTCCAAAGTATGATCCCAGAGTATTTCCCAAACATGTCCCAATATGTACCCAGGAATATGTCCCAGGGTATGTCCCAAATATGTCCCGAAGTATGTCCCAAGTGTCATCCCAAATATGTCCCAAATATCTCCTAAAGTATGTCTCAGGATATGTCCCAAAAATGTACCAAGTATGTCCAAATTATGTCTAAAGTATGTCCCAAGTATTCCCAAATGGTGTCCCTAGTATGTCCCCAAAAATTATGTCCTAAGTATGTCTATACTAGGTCCCAAATTATATTCAGAGTATTTTGTCTCCCAAGTATGGCCCAAATATGTCTAGAAGTATATCCCAAACATGTCCCAAATATCTCTCAATTTTTGTTGTCCCTTAAATATGTCCCAAGTATGTCCCAAATATGTCCCAAGTATGTACTCAAAATATGTCCCAACTATGTCCCAAATATGTCCAAAAGTATATCCCAAATATCTCCCAAGTATCTCCCAAGTATGTCCCAAATATATCTATAATATATGTCCCGGAAAGAAGTATCTCCCAAATATAGTCTTAAGTTTCTCCCAATGTATGTCCCAAATATGTCCTATATATGTCCCAAGTATGTCCCAAAAATTATGTCCCAAATATGTACCAAGTATGTCTAGAGTATCTCCCAAATATGTCCAAAGTATGTCCCAAGTATGTCCTAAATTATCTCTAGAGTATATACCCAAATATTTTCCAAATAATGTCCCAAATATATCCAAGTATGTCCCAAATATGTCCCAAATGGATGTCCCAAATTACTAGAGTATGCTCCCAAGTATGTCCTAAATAAGTCTGAAAAATGTCCCAAGTATGTCCCAAGGTATGTCCCAGTGTATATCTCAAGTATGTCCCAAGTAGTGTCCAGAAATATAATACAAAGTATCAATCCAGATATGTCCCAATGTATGTCCCAAAGTATGTCCCCAAATTATATCGCAGAGTATATCTAAGAGCATCTCTCGAATATGTCTCAAGTATGTCTGAAATATATCATAAGTATGTCCCAAATATGTCCTATGTATGTCCCAAATATATACTAAGTATGTCCAAGGTATGTCCAGAAATATTCCCAAGTATGTCCTATATGTGTTCCAAATATGTCCCAAATATGTCCCAAATATGTCCCAATTATGTCCCAAGGATGTCCCAAATATGTCCCAAGTATATCTAAGTATGTCCCAAATATGTCCCAAAGATGTCCCAAGTATGTCCCAAAGTATGTCCAAATATGTCCCAAGTATGTCCCAAGTATGTCCCAAATATGTCCTAAGTATGTCCCAAGTATGTCCCAAGCATGTCCCAAATATGTCCCAAGTATGTCCCAAGTATGTCACAAATATGTCCCAAGTATGTCCCAAGTATGTCCCAAGTATGTCCCAAATATGTCCCAAGTATGTCCCAAGTATGTCCCAAGTATGTCCCAAGTATGTCCCAAATATGTCCCAAATATGTTCCAAGTATGTCCAAAGTATGTCCCAAGATGTCCCAAGTATGTCCCAAGTATGTTCCAAGTATGTCCCAAGTATGTCTCAGAGTATGTCCCAAATATGTCCCAGGTATGTCCTAATATGTCCCAAGTATGTCCCAAGTGTGTCCCAAGTAAGTCCCAAATATGTCTAAGTATGTCCCAAGTATGTCCCAAATATGTCCCAAAGGGTCAAGTATATCCCAAATATGTCCCAAGTATGTCCCAAATATGTCCAAAGTATGTCCCAAATATGTCCACAAAGTATGTCCCAAATATGTCCCAAGTATGTCCCAAATATGTCCCAAGTATGTCCCAAGTATGTCCCAAGTATGTCCCAAGTATGTCCCAAGTATGTCCCAAGTATGTCCCAACTATGTCCAAGTATGTCTAAAGTATGTCCTAGGATGTCCCAAAGTATGTCCCAAGTATGTCCCAAATATGTCCCAAGTATGTCCCAAGTATGTCCCAAGTATGTCCCAAATATGTCCCAAAGTATGTCCCAAGTATGTCCTAAGTATGTGCCAAGTATGTCCCAAGTAATTGTCAGGTATGTCCCAAGTATGTCCAAAGTATGTCCCAAATATGTCCCAAGTATGTCCCAAGTATGTCCAAAGTATCTCCCAAACATGTCCCAAATATGTCCCAAGTATGTCCCAAAATATGTCCTAAGTATGTCCCAAATATGTCCCAATATGTCGAAAGTATGTCCCAAGTATGTCCCAAATATGTCCCAAGTATGTCCCAAATATGTCCCAGAGTATGTCCCAAATGTGTCCCAGAGTATGTCCCAACATATGTCCCAAGTATGTTCCAAGTATGTCCCAAACATGTCCCAAATATGTCCCAAGTATGTCCCAAGTATGTCCCAAGTATGTCCCAAGTATGTCCCAAGTATGTCCCAAGTATGTCCCAAGTCCCCAGTATGTCCAAAATATGTCCTAGACATGTCCCAAGGTATGTCCCAAGATGTCCCAAGTATGTCTAAAATATGTCCTAGGTATGTCCCAAGTATGTCCCAAGTATGTCCCAAGTATGTCCCAAGTATGTCCCAAGTATTTCCCAAATATGTCCCAAATATGTCCCAAGTATGTCCCAAGTATATCCCAAGTATGTCCCAAGTATGTCCCAAGTATGTCCCAGGTATGTCCCAATTATGTCCCAAGTATGTCCCAATTATGTCCCAAGTATGTCCCAAGTATGTCCCAAGTATGTCCCAAGTATGTCCCAAATATGTCCCAAGTATGTCCCAAGTATGTCCCAACTATGTCCCAAGTATGTCCCAAGTATGTCCCAAAGTATGTCCAAAGTATGTCCCAAATATGTCCCAAGTATGTCCCAAGTATGTCCCAAGTATGTCCCAAGTATGTCCCAAGTATGTCCCAAGTATGTTCCAAATATGTCCCAAGAATGTCCCAAGTATGTCCCAAGTATGTTCCAAATATGTCCCAAGTATGTCCTAAGTATGTCCCAAGTATGTCCCAAATATGTCTCAAGTATGTCCCAAATATGTCCCAAAATATGTCCCAAGTAATGTCCCAAGTATGTCCCAAGTAATAATCCCAAGTATGTCCCCAAAAGTCCTAAGTATGTGCGAGAGTATGTCCCCAAGTATGTCCCAAGATATGTCCTAAGTATGTCCCAAGTATGTTCCAAGTTGTCCCAAGTATTTTCCAAGTATGTCCCAAGTATGTCACAAGTATGTCTCAAGTATGTCCCAAGTATGTTCCCAACGTATGTCCCAAGTATGTCCCAAAAATATGTCCCGCAAGTATGTTCCAAGTATGTCCCAAATATGTCCCAAGTATGTCCCAAGTATGTCCCAAGTATGTTCTAAGTATGTCCCAAATATGTCCCAAATATGTCCCAAGTATGTCCCAAATATGTCCCAAGTATGTCCCAAGTATGTCCAAAGTATGTCCCAAATATGTCCCAAGTATGTCCCAAGTATGTCCCAAGTATTTCCCAAGTATGTCCCAAATATGTCCCAAGTATGTCCCAAATATGTCCAAAGTATGTCCCAAGTATGTCCCAAATATGTCCCAAGTATGTCCCAAGTATGTCCCAAGTATGTCACAAGTATGTCCCAAATATGTCCCAAGTATGTCCCAAGTATGTCCCAAGTATGTCCCAAGTATGTCTCAAGTATGTCCCAAGTATGTCCCAAGTATGTCCCAAGTATGTCCCAAGTATGTCCCAAGTATGTCACAAATATGTCCCAAGTATGTCCCAAGTATGTCCCAAGTATGTCCCAAATATGTCCCAAATATGTCCCAAGTATGTCCCAAATATGTCCCAAGTATGTCCCAAGCATGTCCAAAGTATGTCCTAAGTATGTCCCAAGTATGTCCCAAGTATGTCCCAAGTATGTCCCAAGTATGTCCTAAATATGTCCCAAATATGTCCCAAGTATGTCCCAAATATGTCCCAAGTATGTCCCAAGCATGTCCCAAGTATGTCTCAAATATGTCCCAAATATGTCCCAAGTATGTCCCAAGTATGTCCCAAGTATGTCCCAAGTATGTCCCAAGTATGTCCCAAGTATGTCCCAAGTATGTCCCAAGTATGTCCCAAATATGTCCCAAGTATGTCCCAAGTATGTCCCAAGTATGTCCCAAGTATGTCCCAAGTATGTCTCAAGTATGTCCCAAGTATGTCCCAAGTATGTCCCAAGTATGTCCCAAGTATGTCCCAAGTATGTCCCAAGTATGTCCCAAGTATGTCCCAAGTATGTCCCAAGTATGTCCCAAATATGTCCCAAGTATGTCCCAAGTATGTCCCAAATATGTCCCAAGTATGTCCCAAGTATGTCCAAAGTATGTCCCAAATATGTCCCAAGTATGTCTCAAGTATGTCCCAAGTATGTCCCAAATATGTCCCAAGTATGTCCCAAGTATGTCCCAAGTATGTCCCAAGTATGTCCCAAGTATGTCCCAAGTATGTCCAAATATGTCCCAAGTATGTCCCAAGTATGTCCTAAGTATGTCCCAAATATGTCCAAAGTATGTCCCAAGTATGTCCCAAGTATGTCCCAAGTATGTCCCAAGTATGTCCCAAGTATGTCCCAAGTATGTCCCAAATATGTCCCAAATATGTCCCAAGTATGTCCCAAGAATGTCCAAAGTATGTCCCAAGTATGTCCCAAGTATGTCCCAAAGTATGTCCCAAGTATGTCCTAAGTATGTCCCAAGTATGTCCCAAACATGTCCCAAGTATGTCCCAAGTATGTCCCAAGTATGTCCCAAGCATGTCCCAAGTATGTCCCAAGTATGTTCCAAGTATGTCCCAAGTATGTCACAAGTATGTCCCAAGTATGTCCCAAGTATGTCCCAAGTATGTCCCAAGTATGTCCCAAGTATGTCCCAAGTATGTCCCAAGTATGTTCCAAGTATGTCCCAAATATGTCCCAAGTATGTCCCAAGTATGTCCCAAGTATGTCCCAAGTATGTCCCAAATATGTCCCAAATATGTCCCAAGTATGTCCCAAGTATGTCCCAAGTATGTCCCAAGTATGTCCCAAGTATGTCCCAAGTATGTCCCAACTATGTCCCAAGTATGTCCCAAGTATGTCCCAAGTATGTCCCAAGTATGTCCCAAGTATGTCCCAAGTATGTCCCAAGTATGTCCAAAGTATGTCCCAAGTATGTCCAAAGTATGTCCCAAATATGTCCCAAGTATGTCCCAAGTATGTCCCAAGTATGTCCCAAGTATGTTCCAAATATGTCCCAAGTATGTTCCAAGTATGTCCCAAGCATGTCCAAAGTATGTCCCAAGTATGTCCCAAGTATGTCCCAAGTATGTCCCAAGTATGTCCCAAGTATGTCCCAAGTATGTCCCAAGTATGTCCCAAGTATGTCCCAAGTATGTCCCAAAGTATGTCCCAAGTATGTCCCAAATATGTCCCAAGTATGTCCCAAATATGTCCCAAGTATGTCCCAAGTATGTCCCAAGTATGTCCCAAGTATGTCCCAAGTATGTCCCAAGTATGTCCCAAATATGTTCCAAGTATGTCCCAAATATGTCCCAAGTATGTCCCAAGTATGTCCCAAATATGTCCCAAGTATGTCCCAAGTATGTCCGCAAGTCCCAAGATGTCCCAAGTATGTCCCAAGTATGTCCCAAGTATGTCCCAAGTATGTCCCAAGTATGTCCCAAGTATGTGCCAAGTATGTCCCAAGTATGTCCCAAGTATGTCCCAAGTATGTCCCAAGTATGTCCCAAGTATGTCCCAAGTATGTCCCAAGTATGTCCCAAGTATGTCCCAAGTATGTCCCAAGTATGTCCCAAATATGTCCCAAATATGTCCCAAGTATGTCCCAAGTATGTCCTAAATATGTCCCAAGTATGTCCCAAGTATGTCCCAAGTATGTCCCAAGTATGTCCCAAGTATGTCCCAAGTATGTCCCAAGTATGTCCCAAGTATGTCCAAGTATGTCCCAAGTATGTCCCAAGCATGTCCCAAATATGTCCCAAGTATGTCCCAAGTATGTCCACAAGTATGTCCCAAGTATGTCCCAAGTATGTCCCAAGTATGTCCCAAGTATGTCCCAAGTATGTCCCAAGTATGTCCCAAATATGTCCCAAGTATGTCCCAAGTATGTCCCATGTATGTCCCAAGTATGTTCCAAATATGTCCCAAGTATGTCCCAAGTATGTCCCAAGTATGTCCCAAGTATGTCCCAAATATGTCCCAAGTATGTCCCAAGTATGTCCTAAGTATGTCCCAAGTATGTCCCAAGTATGTCCCAAGTATGTCCCAAGTATGTCCAAAGTATGTTCAAAGTATGTCCCAAGTATGTCCCAAGTATGTCCCAAGTATGTCCCAAGTATGTCCCAAGTATGTCCCAAGTATGTCCCAAATATGTCCCAAGTATGTCCCAAGTATGTCCCAAGTATGTCCCAAGTATGTCCCAAGTATGTCCCAAGTATGTCCCAAGTATGTCCCAAGTATGTCCTAAGTATGTCCCAAGTATGTCCCAAGAATGTCCCAAGTATGTCCCAAGTATGTCCCAAATATGTCCCAAGTATGTCCCAAGTATGTCCCAAGTATGTTCCAAGTATGTCCCAAGTATGTCCTAAGTATGTCCCAAGTATGTCCCAAGTATGTCCCAAGTATGTCCCAAGTATGTCCCAAGTATGTCCCAAGTATGTCCCAAGTATGTCCCAAGTATGTTCCAAGTATGTCCCAAGTATGTCCCAAGTATGTCCCAAGTATGTCCCAAGTATGTCCCAACTATGTCCCAAGTATGTCCCAAGTATGTCCCAAGTATGTCCCAAGTATGTCCCAAGTATGTCCCAAGTATGTCCAAAGTATGTCCCAAGTATGTCCCAAGTATGTCCCAAGTATGTCCCAAGCATGTCCCAAACATGTCCCAAATATGTCCCAAGTATGTCCCAAGTATGTCCCAAGTATGTCCCAAGTATGTCCCAAGTATGTCCCAAGTATGTCCCAAATATGTCCCAAGTATGTCCCAAGTATGTCCCAAGTATGTCCCAAGTATGTCCCAAGTATGTCCCAAGTATGTCCCAAGTATGTCCCAAATATGTCCCAAGTATGTCCCAAATATGTCCAAAGTATGTCCCAAGTATGTCCCAAGTATGTCCCAAGTATGTCCCAAATATGTCCCAAGTATGTCCCAAGTATGTCCCAAGTATGTCCCAAGTATGTCCCAAGTATGTCCCAAGTATGTCCCAAGTATGTCCCAAATATGTCCCAAGTATGTCCCAAGTATGTCCCAAGTATGTCCCAAGTATGTTCCAAGTATGTCCCAAGTATGTCCCAAAGTATGTCCCAAGTATGTCCCAAGTATGTCCCAAGTATGTCCCAAGTATGTCCCAAGTATGTCCCAAGTATGTCCCAAGTATGTTCCAAATATGTCCCAAGTATGTCCCAAGAGTCCCAAGTATGTCCCAAGTATGTCCCAAATATGTCCCAAGTATGTCCCAAGTATGTCCCAAATATGTCCCAAGTATGTCCCAAGTATGTCCCAAGTATGTCCCAAATATGTCCCAAGTATGTCCCAAGTATGTCCCAAATATGTCCAAAGTATGTCCCAAGTATGTCCCAAGTATGTCCCAAGTATGTCCCAAGTATGTCCCAAGTATGTCCCAAGTATGTCCCAAGTATGTCCCAAATATGTCCCAAGTATGTCCCAAGTATGTCCCAAATATGTCCCAAGCATGTCCCAAGTATGTCCCAAGTATGTCCCAAGTATGTCCCAAGTATGTCCCAAGTATGTCCCAAGTATGTCCCAAGTATGTCCCAAGTATGTCCTAAATATGTCCCAAGTATGTCCCAAGTATGTCCCAAGTATGTCCCAAGTATGTCCCAAGTATGTCCCAAGTATGTCCCAAGTATGTCCCAAGTATGTCCCAAGTATGTCCCAAGTATGTCCCAAGTATGTCCCAAGTATGTCCCAAGTATGTCCCAAGTATGTCCCAAGTATGTCCCAAGTATGTCCCAAGTATGTCCCAAGTATGTCCCAAGTATGTCCAAAGTATGTCCCAAATATGTCCCAAGTATGTCCCAAGTATGTCCCAAGTATGTCCCAAGTATGTCCCAAGTATGTCCCAAGTATGTTCCAAGTATGTCCCAAGTATGTCCCAAGTATGTCCCAAGTATGTCCCAAGTATGTCCCAAGTATGTCCCAAATATGTCCCAAGTATGTCCCAAGTATGTCCCAAGTATGTCCCAAGTCCCAAGTATGTCCCAAATATGTCCCAAGTATGTCCCAAGTATGTCCCAAGTATGTCCCAAGTATGTCCCAAATATGTCCCAAGTATGTCCCAAAGTATGTCCCAAGTATGTCCCAAGTATGTCCCAAGTATGTCCCAAGTATGTCCCAAGTATGTCCCAAGTATGTCCCAAATATGTCCAAAGTATGTCCCAAGTATGTCCCAAGTATGTCCCAAGTATGTCCCAAGTATGTCCCAAGTATGTCCCAAGCATGTCCCAAGTATGTCCCAAGTATGTCCCAAGTATGTCCCAAGTATGTCCCAAGTATGTCCCAAATATGTCCCAAGTATGTCCCAAGTATGTCCAAAGTATGTCCCAAGTATGTCCCAAGTATGTCCCAAGTATGTCCCAAACATGTCCCAAGTATGTCCCAAGTATGTCCCAAGTATGTCCCAAATATGTCCCAAGTATGTCCCAAGTATGTCCCAAGTATGTCCCAAATATGTCCCAAGTATGTCCCAAGTATGTCCCAAATATGTCCCAAGTATGTCCCAAGTATGTCCCAAATATGTCCCAAGTATGTCCCAAGTATGTCCCAAGTATGTCCCAAGTATGTCCCAAGTATGTCCCAAGTATGTCCCAAGTATGTCCCAAATATGTCCCAAGTATGTCCCAAGTATGTCCCAAGTATGTCCCAAGTATGTCCCAAGTATGTCCCAAACATGTCCCAAGTATGTCCCAAGTATGTCCCAAATATGTCCCAAGTATGTCCCAAGTATGTCCCAAGTATGTCCCAAGTATGTCCCAAGTATGTCCCAAGTATGTCCTAAATATGTCCCAAGTATGTCCCAAGTATGTCCCAAGTATGTCCCAAGTATGTCCCAAATATGTCCCAAATATGTCCCAAGTATGTCCCAAGTATGTCCCAAGTATGTCCCAAGTATGTCCCAAGTATGTCCCAAGTATGTCCCAAGTATGTCCCAAATATGTCCCAAGTATGTCCCAAGCCCAAGTATGTCCCAAGTATGTCCCAAATATGTCTCAAATATGTCCCAAGTATGTCCCAAATATGTCCAAAGTATGTCCCAAGTATGTCCCAAGTATGTCCCAAGTATGTCCCAAGTATGTCCCAAATATGTCCCAAGTATGTCCCAAATATGTCCCAAGTATGTCCCAAGTATGTCCCAAGTATGTCCCAAGTATGTCCCAAGTATGTCCCAAGTATGTCCCAAGTATGTCCCAAGTATGTCCCAAATATGTCCCAAGTATGTCCCAAGTATGTCCCAAGTATGTCCCAAGTATGTCCCAAATATGTCCCAAGTATGTCCTAAGTATGTCCCAAGTATGTCCCAAATATGTCCCAAGTATGTCCCAAGTATGTCCCAAGTATGTTCCAAGTATGTCCCAAGTATGTCCCAAATATGTCCCAAGTATGTCCCAAGTATGTCCCAAGTATGTCCCAAGTATGTCCCAAATATGTCCCAAGTATGTCCCAAGTATGTCCCAAGTATGTCCCAAATATGTCCCAAGTATGTCCCAAGTATGTCCCAAGTATGTCCCAAGTATGTCCCAAGTATGTCCCAAGTATGTCCCAAGTATGTCCCAAACATGTCCCAAATATGTCCCAAGTATGTCCCAAGTATGTCCCAAGTATGTCCCAAACATGTCCCAAATATGTCCCAAGTATGTCCCACATATGTCCAAAGTATGTCCCAAGTATGTCCCTAGTATGTCCCAAGTATGTCCCAAGCATGTCCTAAATATGTCCCAAGTATGTCCCAAGTATGTCCCAAATATGTCCCAAATATGTCCAAAGTATGTCCCAAGTATGTCCCAAGTATGTCCCAAGTATGTATGTCCCAAATGTCCAAATGTCCCAAGTATGTCCCAAGTATGTCCCAAATATGTTCCAAGTATGTCCCAAGTATGTCCCAAGTATGTTCCAAATATGTCCCAAGTATGTCCCAAGTATGTCCCAAGTATGTCCCAAGTATGTCCCAAATATGTCCCAAGTATGTCCCAAGTATGTCCCAAGTATGTCCCAAGTATGTCCCAAGTATGTCCCAAGTAGTCCTAGTATGCCAAGTATGTCCCAAACATGTCCCAAGTATGTCCCAAGTATGTCCCAAGTATGTCCCAAGTATGTCCCAAACATGTCCCAAATATGTCCCAAGTATGTCCCAAAAGTATGTCCCAAGTATGTCCCAAGTATGTCCCAAGTATGTCCCAAGTATGTCCCAAGTATGTCCCAAGTATGTCCCAAGTATGTCCCAAATATGTCCCAAGTATGTCCCAAGTATGTCCCAAGTATGTCCCAAGTATGTCCCAAACATGTCCCAAATATGTCCCAAGTATGTCCCACATATGTCCAAAGTATGTCCCAAGTATGTCCCAAGTATGTCCCAAGTATGTCCCAAGTATGTCCTAAGTATGTCCCAAGTATGTCCCAAGTATGTCCCAAATATGTCCCAAATATGTCCCAAGTATGTCCCAAGTATGTCCCAAGTATGTCCCAAGTATGTCCCAAATATGTCCCAAGTATGTCCCAAATATGTCCCAAGTATGTCCAAAGTATGTCCCAAGTATGTCCCAAATATGTCCCAAGTATGTCCCAAGTATGTCCCAAGTATGTCCCAAGTATGTCCCAAATATGTCCCAAGTATGTCCCAAATATGTCCAAAGTATGTCCCAAGTATGTCTAAGTATGTCCCAAGTATGTCCCAAGCATGTCCCAAATATGTCCCAAGTATGTCCCAAACATGTCCCAAATATGTCCCAAGTATGTCCCAAGTATGTCCCAAACATGTCCCAAATATGTCCCAAGTATGTCCCAAGTATGTCCAAAGTATGTCCCAAGCATGTCCCAGTATGTCCCAAGTATGTCCCAAGTATGTCCCAAGTATGTCCCAAATATGTCCCAAATATGTCCCAAGTATGTCCCAAGTATGTCCCAAGTATGTCCCAAATATGTCCCAAATATGTCCCAAGTATGTCCCAAAGTATGTCCAAAGTATGTCCCAAGTATGTCTCAAGTATGTCCCAAGTATGTCCCAAGTATGTCCCAAAGTATGTCCCAAGTATGTCCCAAGTATGTCCCAAGTATGTCCCAAACATGTCCCAAATATGTCCCAAGTATGTCCCAAATATGTCCCAAAGTATGTCCCAAGTATGTCACAAGTATGTCCCAAGTATGTCCCAAGTATGTCCCAAGTATGTCCCAAGTATGTCCCAAATATGTCCCAAGTATGTCCCAAGTATGTCCCAAGTATGTCCCAAACATGTCCCAAATATGTCCCAAGTATGTCCCAAATATGTCCAAAGTATGTCCCAAGTATGTCCCTAGTATGTCCCAAATATGTCCCAACTATGTCCCAAGTATGTCCCAAGTATGTCCCAAGTATGTCCCAAGTATGTCCCAAGTATGTCCCAAATATGTCAAAATGTCCCAAGTATGTCCCAAATATGTCCCAAGTATGTCCCAAGTATGTCCCAAGTATGTCCCAAACATGTCCCAAATATGTCCCAAGTATGTCCCAAATATGTCCAAAGTATGTCCCAAGTATGTCCCAAGTATGTCCCAAGTATGTCCCAAATATGTCCCAAGTATGTCCCAAGTATGTCCCAAGTATGTCCCAAGTATGTCCCAAGTATGTCCCAAGCATGTCCTAAATATGTCCCAAGTATGTCCCAAGTATGTCCCAAATATGTCCCAAATATGTCCAAATAAGTCCCAAGTATGTCCCAAATATGTCCAAAGTATGTCCCAATTATGACCCAACTATGTCCCAAGCGTGTCCCAAGTATGTCCCTAGTTTCTCCCAAGTATTTCCCAAGTATGTCCCATATATGTTCAAAGTATGTCCCAAGTATAACCCAAGTAAGTCCCAAATATGTCCCAAGTATGACCCAAGTATGTCCCAAGTATGTCCCAAACATTCCCCAAATATGTCCCAAGTATGTCCCAAATATGTCCAAAGTATGTCCCAAGTATGTCCCAAGTATGTCCCAAGCATGTCCCAAATATGTCCCAAGTATGTCCCAAATATGTCCCAAGTATGTCCCAAGTATGTCCCAAGTATGTCCCAAACATGTCCCAAATATGTCCCAAGTATGTCCCAAATATGTCCAAAGTATGTCCCAAGTATGTCCCAAGTATGTCCCAAGCATGTCCCAAATATGTCCAAATAAGTCCCAAGTATGTCCCAAATATGTCCCAAGTATGTCCCAAGTATGTCCCAAACGTCCCAAATATGTCCAAATAAGTCCCAAGTATGTCCCAAATATGTCCCAAGTATGTCCCAAGTTTGTCTCAAACGTGTCCCAAATATGTCCCAAGTATGTCCCAAATATGTCCAAGTACGTCCCAAGTATGTCCCTAGTATGTCCCAAGTATGTCCCAAGCATGTCCTAAATATGTCCCAAGTATGTCCCAAATATGTCCCAAGTATGTCCCAAGTATGTCCCAAGTATGTCCCAAACATGTCCCAAAGTATGTCCCAAGTATGTCCAAAGTATGTCCCAAACATGTCCCAAATATGTCCAAATAAGTCCCAAGTATGTCCCAAATATGTCCCAAGTATGTCCCAAGTATGTCCCAAGTATGTCCCAAGCATGTCCCAAATATGTCCAAATATGTCCCAAGTATGTCCCAAATATGTCCCAAGTATGTCCCAAATATGTCAAAGTATGTCCCAAGTATGTCCCTAGTATGTCCCAAGTATGTCCCAAGCATGTCCTAAATATGTCCCAAGTATGTCCCAAATATGTCCCAAGTATGTCCCAAGTATGTCCCAAGTATGTCCCAAACATGTCCCAATAAGTCCCAAGTATGTCCCAAATATGTCCCAAGTATGTCCCAAATATGTCCCAAGTATGTCCCAAGTATGTCCCAAATATGTCCCAAGTATGTCCTAAATATGTCCAAAGTATGTCCCAAGTATGTCCCAAGCCCAAACATGTCCCAAGTATGTCCCAAATCAGTAGTCCCAAATATGTCCAAACAAATATGTCCCAAATGTCCCAAGTATGTCCCAAAAATGTCCCGGCATATCCAAGTATGTCCCATATATGTCCCAAGTATGTCCCAAATATGTCCCAAATATGTCCCAAGTATGTCCCAAGTATGTCCCAAATATGTCCCAAGTATGTCCCAAGTATGTCCCAAGTATGTCCCAAGTATGTCCCAAGTATGTCCGAAGTATGTCCCAAATATGTCCCAAGTATGTCCCAAGTATGTCCCAAATATGTCCCAAGTATGTCCCAAGTATGTCCCAAGTATGTCCCAAATATGTCCCAAGTATGTCCCAAATATGTCCAAAGTATGTCCCAAGTATGTCCCTAGTATGTCCCAAGTATGTCCCAAGCATGTCCTAAATATGTCCCAAGTATGTCCCAAACATGTCCCAAATATGTCCAAATAAGTCCCAAGTATGTCCCAAGTATGTCCTAAGTATGTCCCAAGTATGTCCCAAATATGTCCCAAGTATGTCCCAGGTATGTCCGAAGTATGTCCCAAGTATGTCCTAAATATGTCCCAAGTATGTCCCAAGTATATCACAAGTATGTCCCAAATATGTCCCAAGTATGTCCCAGGTATGTCCGAAGTATGTCCCAAGTATGTCCTAAATATGTCCCAAGTATGTCCCAAGTATGTCCCAAGTATGTCCCAAGTATGTCCCAAGTATGTCCCAAATCCCAAGTATGTCCCAAATATAGCCCAAAGTATGTCCCAAACATGTCCCAAGTATGTAATGTCCCAAGTATGTCCCAAGTATGTCCCAAGTATGTCCCAAGTATGTCCCAAGTATGTCCCAAGTATGTCCCAAGTATGTCCCAAATATGTCCCAAATATGTCCCAAGTATGTCCCAAGTATGTCCCAAGTATGTCCCAAGTATGTCCCAAGTATGTCCCAAGTATGTCCCAAGTATGTCCCAAGTATGTCCCAAGTATGTCCCAAGTATGTCCCAAGTATGTCCCAAGTATGTCCCAAGTATGTCCCAAGTATGTCCCAAGTATGTCCCAAGTATGTCCCAAGTATGTCCCAAGTATGTCCCAAGTATGTCCCAAGTATGTCCCAAGTATGTCCCAAGTATGTCCCAAATATGTCCCAAGTATGTCCCAAGTATGTCCCAAGTATGTCCCAAATATGTCCCAAGTATGTCCCAAATATGTCTCAAGTATGTCCCAAGTAAGTCCCAAGTATGTCCTAAGTATGTCCTAAGTATGTCCCAAATATGTCCCAAGTATGTCCCAAAAATGTCCTAATGATGTCCCAAGTATGTCCGAAGTATGTCCCAAGTATGTCTCAAGTATATCCCAAACATGTCCCAAGTATGTCCCAAGTATGTCCCAAGTATGTCCCAAGTATGTCCCAAGTATGTCCCAAATATGTCCAAAGTATGTCCCAAATATGTCCCAAGTATGTCCCAAGTATGTCCCAAGTATGTCCCAAGTATGTCCCAAGTATGTCCCAAGTATGTCCCAAGTATGTCCCAAATATGTCCCAAGTATGTCCCAAACATGTCCCAAGTATGTCCCAAATGTCCCAAGTATGTCCCAAGTATGTCCAAAGTATGTCCCAAGTATGTCCCAAGTATGTCCCAAGTATGTCCCAAGTATGTCCCAAAAATGTCCCAAGTATGTCCCAAGTATGTCCGAAGTATGTCCCAAGTATGTCTCAAGTATATCCCAAACATGTCCCCAATATGTAACAAGAATGTCCCAAATATGTCCAAAGTATGTCCCAAGTATGTCCCAAGTATGTCCCAAGTATGTCCCAAATATGTCCCAAGTATGTCCCAAGTATGTCCCAAGTATGTCCCAAGTATGTCCCAAGTATGTCCCAAGTATGTCCTAAATATGTCCCAAGTATGTCCCAAATATGTCCCAAGTATGTCCCAAATATGTCCCAAGTATGTCCCAAGTATGTCCTAAATATGTCCCAAGTATGTCCCAAGTATGTCCCAAGTATGTCCCAAGTATGTCCCAAGTATGTCCCAAGTATGTCCCAAATATGTCCCAAGTATGTCCCAAGTATGTCCCAAGTATGTCCCAAGTATGTCCCAAGTATGTCCCAAGTATGTCCCAAGTATGTCCCAAGTATGTCCCAAGTATGTTCCAAGTATGTCCCAAGTATGTCCCAAGTATGTCCCAAGTATGTCCCAAGTATGTCCCAAGTATGTCCCAAGTATGTCCCAAGTATGTCCCAAGTATGTCCCAAGTATGTCCCAAGTATGTCCCAAGTATGTCCCAAGTATGTCCCAAGTATGTCCCAAGTATGTCCCAAGTATGTCCCAAGTATGTCCCAAGTATGTCCCAAATATGTTCCAAGTATGTCCCAAGTATGTCCCAAATATGTCCCAAGTATGTCCCAAGTATGTCCCAAGTATGTCCCAAGTATGTCCCAAATATGTCCCAAGTATGTCCCAAGTATGTCCCAAGTATGTCCCAAGTGTCCCAAGTATGTCCCAAGTATGTCCCAAATATGTCCCAAATGTCCTAAGTATGTCCCAAAATGTCCCAAGTATGTTCCAAGTATGTCCTAAGTATGTCCAAAGTATGTCCCAAGTATGTCCCAAGTATGTCCCAAATGTCCCAAGTATGTCCCAAGTATGTCCCAAGTATGTCCCAAGTATGTCCCAAGTATGTCCCAAATATGTCCCAAGTATGTTCCAAGTATGTCCCAAGTATGTCCCAAGTATGTCCCAAATATGTCCCAAGTATGTCCCAAGTATGTCCCAAGTATGTTCCAAGTATGTCCCAAGTATGTCCCAAGTATGTCCCAAATATGTCCCAAGTATATCCCAAGTATGTCCCAAGTATGTCCCAAGTATGTCCCAAGTATGTCCCAAGTATGTCCCAAGTATGTCCCAAATATGTCCCAAGTATGTCCCAAGTATGTCCCAAATATGTCCCAAGTATGTCCCAAAATGTCCCAAGTATGTCCCAAATATGTCCCAAGTATGTCCCAAATATGTCCCAAGTATGTCCCAAGTATGTCCCAAGTATGTCCCAAGTATGTCCCAAGTATGTCCCAAATATGTCCCAAGTATGTCCCAAGTATGTCCCAAGTATGTCCCAAGATATCCCAAAGTATGTCCCAAGTATGTCCCAAATATGTCCCAAGTATGTCCCAATATGTCCCAAAGTATGTCCCAAGTATGTCCCAAGTATGTCCCAAGTATGTCCCAAGTATGTCCTAAGTATGTCCCAAGTATGTCCCAAATATGTCCCAAGTATGTCCCAAGTATGTCCCAAGTATGTCCCAAGTATGTCCCAAGTATGTCCCAAGTATGTCCTAAGTATGTCCCAAATATGTCCCAAGTATGTCCCAAGTATGTCCCAAATATGTCCCAAAATATGTCCCAAGTATGTTCCAAGTATGTCCCAAGTATGTCCCAAGTATGTCCCAAGTATGTCCCAAGTATGTCCCAAGTATGTCCAAAGTATGTCCCAAGTATGTCCCAAGTATGTCCCAAGTATGTCCCAAATATGTCCCAAGTATGTCCCAAGTATGTCCCAAATATGTCCCAAGTATGTCCCAAGTATGTCCCAAATGTCCTAAGTATGTTCCAAGTATGTCCCAAGTATGTCCCAAGTATGTCCCAAGTATGTCCCAAGTATGTCCCAAGTATGTCCCAAATATGTCCCAAGTATGTCCCAAGTATGTCCCAAGTATGTCCCAAGTATGTCCCAAGTATGTCCCAAGTATGTCCAAAGTATGTCCCAAGTATGTCCCAAGGATGTCCCAAGTATGTCCCAAGTATGTCCCAAGTATGTCCCAAGTATGTCCCAAGTATGTCCCAAATATGTCCCAAGTATGTCCCAAGTATGTCCCAAGTATGTCCCAAGTATGTCCCAAGTATGTCCCAAGTATGTCCCAAATATGTCCCAAGTATGTCCCAAGTATGTCCCAAATATGTCCATAGTATGTCCCAAGTATGTCCCAAGTATGTCCCAAGTATGTCCCAAGTATGTCCCAAATATGTCCTAAGTATGTCCCAAATATGTCCCAAGTATGTCCCAAATATGTCCCAAGTATGTCCTAAGTATGTCCCAAATATGTCCCAAGTATGTCCCAAGTATGTCCCAAGTATGTCCCAAGTATGTCCCAAATATGTCCAAAGTATGTCCCAAGTATGTCCCAAATATGTCCCAAATATGTCCCAAGTATGTCCCAAATATGTCCCAAGTATGTCCCAAGTATGTCCCAAATATGTCCCAAGTATGTTCCAAGTATGTCCCAAGTATGTCCCAAGTATGTCCCAAGTATGTCCCAAGTATGTCCCAAGTATGTCCCAAGTATGTCCCAAGTATGTCCCAAATATGTCCCAAGTATGTCCAAGTATGTCCCAAATATGTCCCAAGTATGTCCAAAGTATGTCCCAAATATGTCCCAAGTATGTCCAAAGTATGTCCCAAATATGTCCCAAGTATGTCCCAAGTATGTCCCAAGTATGTCCCAAGTATGTCCAAAGTATGTCCCAAATATGTCCCAAGTATGTCCCAAGTATGTCCCAAGTATGTCCCAAGTATGTCCCAAGTATGTCCCAAGTATGTCCCAAGTATGTCCCAAGTATGTCCCAAGTATGTCCCAAGTATGTCCCAAATATGTCCCAAGTATGTCCCAAGTATGTCCTCAAATGTCCCAAGTATGTCCCAAGTATGTCCCAAGTATGTCCCAAGTATGTCCCAAGTATGTCCCAAATATGTCCCAAGTATGTCCCAAATATGTCCCAAGTATGTCCCAAGTATGTCCCAAATATGTCCCAAGTATGTCCAAAGTATGTCCCAAATATGTCCCAAGTATGTCCCAAGTATGTCCAAAATATGTCCCAAGTATGTCCCAAGTATGTCCCAAGTATGTCCAAAATATGTCCCAAGTATGTCCCAAGTATGTCCCAAGTATGTCCTAAGTATGTCCAAAATATGTCCCAAGTATGTCCCAAGTATGTCCCAAGTATGTCCCAAATATGTCCCAAGTATGTCCCAAGTATGTCCCAAATATGTCCCAAGTATGTCCCAAATATGTCCCAAGTATGTCCAAAGTATGTCCCAAGTATGTCCTAAATATGTCCCAAGTATGTCCTAAGTATGTCCCAAATATGTCCCAAGTATGTCCCAAGTATGTCCTAAGTATGTCCCAAGTATGTCCCAAGTATGTCCCAAGTATGTCCCAAGTATGTCCCAAGTATGTCCTAAATATGTCCCAAGTATGTCCCAAGTATGTCCCAAGTATGTCCCAAATATGTCCCAAGTATGTCCCAAGTATGTCCCAAGTATGTCCCAAGTATGACCCAAGTAAGTCCCAAGTATGTCC
Source organism: Lordiphosa clarofinis (assembly GCA_018904275.1). NCBI lineage: Eukaryota > Metazoa > Arthropoda > Insecta > Diptera > Drosophilidae > Lordiphosa > Lordiphosa clarofinis. Next base: position 301 of record JAEIGQ010000385.1, on the reverse strand, counting down.
CAAGTATGTCCCAAATATGTCCCAAGTATGTCCTAAGTATGTCCCAAGTATGTCCCAAGTATGTCCCAAGTATGTCCCAAGTATGTCCCAAGTATGTCCCAAGTATGTCCCAAGTATGTCCCAAATATGTCCCAAGTATGTCCCAAGTATGTCCCAAATATGTCCCAAGTATGTCCCAAATATGTCCAAAGTATGTCCCAAACATGTCCCAAATATGTCCAAATAAGTCCCAAGTATGTCCCAAATATGTCCCAAGTATGTCCCAAATATGTCCAAGTATATCCCAAGTATGTCCCAAGTA